>CAKZFU010000020.1:0-22399 GCA_936450465.1 Gibbula magus
TTGGAATCGGTTGCCGTCTTATCGGCAACCCGTGCCGTTAAGCTCATGCCCAAAAATGGGCCAAAAGGTGACTTTGGCCTAGACAACTTTTGATGGTCTCCTATGGAAGGTCTCATCCTGTCGGTCGCATAGACGCGTTCACTTTTGGAATCGGTGACCGTCTTATGGGCAAACCGTGCCGTTATAGTCATTCCTGTAGGCCCAATTTTCGGCCAAAAGTCACTTTGGCCTAGACAACTTTTGATGGTCTCCTATGGAAGCTCACATCCTGCCGGTCGCATAGACGCATTCACTTTTGGAATCGGTTGCCGTCTTATCGGCAACCCGTGCCGTTAAGCTCATGCCCAAAAATGGGCCAAAAGGTGACTTTGGCCTAGACAACTTTTGATGGTCTCCTATGGAAGGTCTCATCCTGTCGGTCGCATAGACGCGTTCACTTTTGGAATCGGTGACCGTCTTATGGGCAAACCGTGCCGTTATAGTCATTCCTGTAGGCCCAATTTTCGGCCAAAAGTCACTTTGGCCTAGACAACTTTTGATGGTCTCCTATGGAAGCTCACATCCTGCCGGTCGCATAGACGCATTCACTTTTGGAATCGGTTGCCGTCTTATCGGCAACCCGTGCCGTTAAGCTCATGCCCAAAAATGGGCCAAAAGGTGACTTTGGCCTAGACAACTTTTGATGGTCTCCTATGGAAGGTCTCATCCTGTCGGTCGCATAGACGCGTTCACTTTTGGAATCGGTGACCGTCTTATGGGCAAACCGTGCCGTTATAGTCATTCCTGTAGGCCCAATTTTCGGCCAAAAGTCACTTTGGCCTAGACAACTTTTGATGGTCTCCTATGGAAGCTCACATCCTGCCGGTCGCATAGACGCATTCACTTTTGGAATCGGTTGCCGTCTTATCGGCAACCCGTGCCGTTAAGCTCATGCCCAAAAATGGGCCAAAAGGTGACTTTGGCCTAGACAACTTTTGATGGTCTCCTATGGAAGGTCTCATCCTGTCGGTCGCATAGACGCGTTCACTTTTGGAATCGGTGACCGTCTTATGGGCAAACCGTGCCGTTATAGTCATTCCTGTAGGCCCAATTTTCGGCCAAAAGTCACTTTGGCCTAGACAACTTTTGATGGTCTCCTATGGAAGCTCACATCCTGCCGGTCGCATAGACGCATTCACTTTTGGAATCGGTTGCCGTCTTATCGGCAACCCGTGCCGTTAAGCTCATGCCCAAAAATGGGCCAAAAGGTGACTTTGGCCTAGACAACTTTTGATGGTCTCCTATGGAAGGTCTCATCCTGTCGGTCGCATAGACGCGTTCACTTTTGGAATCGGTGACCGTCTTATGGGCAAACCGTGCCGTTATAGTCATTCCTGTAGGCCCAATTTTCGGCCAAAAGTCACTTTGGCCTAGACAACTTTTGATGGTCTCCTATGGAAGCTCACATCCTGCCGGTCGCATAGACGCATTCACTTTTGGAATCGGTTGCCGTCTTATCGGCAACCCGTGCCGTTAAGCTCATGCCCAAAAATGGGCCAAAAGGTGACTTTGGCCTAGACAACTTTTGATGGTCTCCTATGGAAGGTCTCATCCTGTCGGTCGCATAGACGCGTTCACTTTTGGAATCGGTGACCGTCTTATGGGCAAACCGTGCCGTTATAGTCATTCCTGTAGGCCCAATTTTCGGCCAAAAGTCACTTTGGCCTAGACAACTTTTGATGGTCTCCTATGGAAGCTCACATCCTGCCGGTCGCATAGACGCATTCACTTTTGGAATCGGTTGCCGTCTTATCGGCAACCCGTGCCGTTAAGCTCATGCCCAAAAATGGGCCAAAAGGTGACTTTGGCCTAGACAACTTTTGATGGTCTCCTATGGAAGGTCTCATCCTGTCGGTCGCATAGACGCGTTCACTTTTGGAATCGGTGACCGTCTTATGGGCAAACCGTGCCGTTATAGTCATTCCTGTAGGCCCAATTTTCGGCCAAAAGTCACTTTGGCCTAGACAACTTTTGATGGTCTCCTATGGAAGCTCACATCCTGCCGGTCGCATAGACGCATTCACTTTTGGAATCGGTTGCCGTCTTATCGGCAACCCGTGCCGTTAAGCTCATGCCCAAAAATGGGCCAAAAGGTGACTTTGGCCTAGACAACTTTTGATGGTCTCCTATGGAAGGTCTCATCCTGTCGGTCGCATAGACGCGTTCACTTTTGGAATCGGTGACCGTCTTATGGGCAAACCGTGCCGTTATAGTCATTCCTGTAGGCCCAATTTTCGGCCAAAAGTCACTTTGGCCTAGACAACTTTTGATGGTCTCCTATGGAAGCTCACATCCTGCCGGTCGCATAGACGCATTCACTTTTGGAATCGGTTGCCGTCTTATCGGCAACCCGTGCCGTTAAGCTCATGCCCAAAAATGGGCCAAAAGGTGACTTTGGCCTAGACAACTTTTGATGGTCTCCTATGGAAGGTCTCATCCTGTCGGTCGCATAGACGCGTTCACTTTTGGAATCGGTGACCGTCTTATGGGCAAACCGTGCCGTTATAGTCATTCCTGTAGGCCCAATTTTCGGCCAAAAGTCACTTTGGCCTAGACAACTTTTGATGGTCTCCTATGGAAGCTCACATCCTGCCGGTCGCATAGACGCATTCACTTTTGGAATCGGTTGCCGTCTTATCGGCAACCCGTGCCGTTAAGCTCATGCCCAAAAATGGGCCAAAAGGTGACTTTGGCCTAGACAACTTTTGATGGTCTCCTATGGAAGGTCTCATCCTGTCGGTCGCATAGACGCGTTCACTTTTGGAATCGGTGACCGTCTTATGGGCAAACCGTGCCGTTATAGTCATTCCTGTAGGCCCAATTTTCGGCCAAAAGTCACTTTGGCCTAGACAACTTTTGATGGTCTCCTATGGAAGCTCACATCCTGCCGGTCGCATAGACGCATTCACTTTTGGAATCGGTTGCCGTCTTATCGGCAACCCGTGCCGTTAAGCTCATGCCCAAAAATGGGCCAAAAGGTGACTTTGGCCTAGACAACTTTTGATGGTCTCCTATGGAAGGTCTCATCCTGTCGGTCGCATAGACGCGTTCACTTTTGGAATCGGTGACCGTCTTATGGGCAAACCGTGCCGTTATAGTCATTCCTGTAGGCCCAATTTTCGGCCAAAAGTCACTTTGGCCTAGACAACTTTTGATGGTCTCCTATGGAAGCTCACATCCTGCCGGTCGCATAGACGCATTCACTTTTGGAATCGGTTGCCGTCTTATCGGCAACCCGTGCCGTTAAGCTCATGCCCAAAAATGGGCCAAAAGGTGACTTTGGCCTAGACAACTTTTGATGGTCTCCTATGGAAGGTCTCATCCTGTCGGTCGCATAGACGCGTTCACTTTTGGAATCGGTGACCGTCTTATGGGCAAACCGTGCCGTTATAGTCATTCCTGTAGGCCCAATTTTCGGCCAAAAGTCACTTTGGCCTAGACAACTTTTGATGGTCTCCTATGGAAGCTCACATCCTGCCGGTCGCATAGACGCATTCACTTTTGGAATCGGTTGCCGTCTTATCGGCAACCCGTGCCGTTAAGCTCATGCCCAAAAATGGGCCAAAAGGTGACTTTGGCCTAGACAACTTTTGATGGTCTCCTATGGAAGGTCTCATCCTGTCGGTCGCATAGACGCGTTCACTTTTGGAATCGGTGACCGTCTTATGGGCAAACCGTGCCGTTATAGTCATTCCTGTAGGCCCAATTTTCGGCCAAAAGTCACTTTGGCCTAGACAACTTTTGATGGTCTCCTATGGAAGCTCACATCCTGCCGGTCGCATAGACGCATTCACTTTTGGAATCGGTTGCCGTCTTATCGGCAACCCGTGCCGTTAAGCTCATGCCCAAAAATGGGCCAAAAGGTGACTTTGGCCTAGACAACTTTTGATGGTCTCCTATGGAAGGTCTCATCCTGTCGGTCGCATAGACGCGTTCACTTTTGGAATCGGTGACCGTCTTATGGGCAAACCGTGCCGTTATAGTCATTCCTGTAGGCCCAATTTTCGGCCAAAAGTCACTTTGGCCTAGACAACTTTTGATGGTCTCCTATGGAAGCTCACATCCTGCCGGTCGCATAGACGCATTCACTTTTGGAATCGGTTGCCGTCTTATCGGCAACCCGTGCCGTTAAGCTCATGCCCAAAAATGGGCCAAAAGGTGACTTTGGCCTAGACAACTTTTGATGGTCTCCTATGGAAGGTCTCATCCTGTCGGTCGCATAGACGCGTTCACTTTTGGAATCGGTGACCGTCTTATGGGCAAACCGTGCCGTTATAGTCATTCCTGTAGGCCCAATTTTCGGCCAAAAGTCACTTTGGCCTAGACAACTTTTGATGGTCTCCTATGGAAGCTCACATCCTGCCGGTCGCATAGACGCATTCACTTTTGGAATCGGTTGCCGTCTTATCGGCAACCCGTGCCGTTAAGCTCATGCCCAAAAATGGGCCAAAAGGTGACTTTGGCCTAGACAACTTTTGATGGTCTCCTATGGAAGGTCTCATCCTGTCGGTCGCATAGACGCGTTCACTTTTGGAATCGGTGACCGTCTTATGGGCAAACCGTGCCGTTATAGTCATTCCTGTAGGCCCAATTTTCGGCCAAAAGTCACTTTGGCCTAGACAACTTTTGATGGTCTCCTATGGAAGCTCACATCCTGCCGGTCGCATAGACGCATTCACTTTTGGAATCGGTTGCCGTCTTATCGGCAACCCGTGCCGTTAAGCTCATGCCCAAAAATGGGCCAAAAGGTGACTTTGGCCTAGACAACTTTTGATGGTCTCCTATGGAAGGTCTCATCCTGTCGGTCGCATAGACGCGTTCACTTTTGGAATCGGTGACCGTCTTATGGGCAAACCGTGCCGTTATAGTCATTCCTGTAGGCCCAATTTTCGGCCAAAAGTCACTTTGGCCTAGACAACTTTTGATGGTCTCCTATGGAAGCTCACATCCTGCCGGTCGCATAGACGCATTCACTTTTGGAATCGGTTGCCGTCTTATCGGCAACCCGTGCCGTTAAGCTCATGCCCAAAAATGGGCCAAAAGGTGACTTTGGCCTAGACAACTTTTGATGGTCTCCTATGGAAGGTCTCATCCTGTCGGTCGCATAGACGCGTTCACTTTTGGAATCGGTGACCGTCTTATGGGCAAACCATGCCGTTATAGTCATTCCTGTAGGCCCAATTTTCGGCCAAAAGTCACTTTGGCCTAGACAACTTTTGATGGTCTCCTATGGAAGCTCACATCCTGCCGGTCGCATAGACGCATTCACTTTTGGAATCGGTTGCCGTCTTATCGGCAACCCGTGCCGTTAAGCTCATGCCCAAAAATGGGCCAAAAGGTGACTTTGGCCTAGACAACTTTTGATGGTCTCCTATGGAAGGTCTCATCCTGTCGGTCGCATAGACGCGTTCACTTTTGGAATCGGTGACCGTCTTATGGGCAAACCGTGCCGTTATAGTCATTCCTGTAGGCCCAATTTTCGGCCAAAAGTCACTTTGGCCTAGACAACTTTTGATGGTCTCCTATGGAAGCTCACATCCTGCCGGTCGCATAGACGCATTCACTTTTGGAATCGGTTGCCGTCTTATCGGCAACCCGTGCCGTTAAGCTCATGCCCAAAAATGGGCCAAAAGGTGACTTTGGCCTAGACAACTTTTGATGGTCTCCTATGGAAGGTCTCATCCTGTCGGTCGCATAGACGCGTTCACTTTTGGAATCGGTGACCGTCTTATGGGCAAACCGTGCCGTTATAGTCATTCCTGTAGGCCCAATTTTCGGCCAAAAGTCACTTTGGCCTAGACAACTTTTGATGGTCTCCTATGGAAGCTCACATCCTGCCGGTCGCATAGACGCATTCACTTTTGGAATCGGTTGCCGTCTTATCGGCAACCCGTGCCGTTAAGCTCATGCCCAAAAATGGGCCAAAAGGTGACTTTGGCCTAGACAACTTTTGATGGTCTCCTATGGAAGGTCTCATCCTGTCGGTCGCATAGACGCGTTCACTTTTGGAATCGGTGACCGTCTTATGGGCAAACCGTGCCGTTATAGTCATTCCTGTAGGCCCAATTTTCGGCCAAAAGTCACTTTGGCCTAGACAACTTTTGATGGTCTCCTATGGAAGCTCACATCCTGCCGGTCGCATAGACGCATTCACTTTTGGAATCGGTTGCCGTCTTATCGGCAACCCGTGCCGTTAAGCTCATGCCCAAAAATGGGCCAAAAGGTGACTTTGGCCTAGACAACTTTTGATGGTCTCCTATGGAAGGTCTCATCCTGTCGGTCGCATAGACGCGTTCACTTTTGGAATCGGTGACCGTCTTATGGGCAAACCGTGCCGTTATAGTCATTCCTGTAGGCCCAATTTTCGGCCAAAAGTCACTTTGGCCTAGACAACTTTTGATGGTCTCCTATGGAAGCTCACATCCTGCCGGTCGCATAGACGCATTCACTTTTGGAATCGGTTGCCGTCTTATCGGCAACCCGTGCCGTTAAGCTCATGCCCAAAAATGGGCCAAAAGGTGACTTTGGCCTAGACAACTTTTGATGGTCTCCTATGGAAGGTCTCATCCTGTCGGTCGCATAGACGCGTTCACTTTTGGAATCGGTGACCGTCTTATGGGCAAACCGTGCCGTTATAGTCATTCCTGTAGGCCCAATTTTCGGCCAAAAGTCACTTTGGCCTAGACAACTTTTGATGGTCTCCTATGGAAGCTCACATCCTGCCGGTCGCATAGACGCATTCACTTTTGGAATCGGTTGCCGTCTTATCGGCAACCCGTGCCGTTAAGCTCATGCCCAAAAATGGGCCAAAAGGTGACTTTGGCCTAGACAACTTTTGATGGTCTCCTATGGAAGGTCTCATCCTGTCGGTCGCATAGACGCGTTCACTTTTGGAATCGGTGACCGTCTTATGGGCAAACCGTGCCGTTATAGTCATTCCTGTAGGCCCAATTTTCGGCCAAAAGTCACTTTGGCCTAGACAACTTTTGATGGTCTCCTATGGAAGCTCACATCCTGCCGGTCGCATAGACGCATTCACTTTTGGAATCGGTTGCCGTCTTATCGGCAACCCGTGCCGTTAAGCTCATGCCCAAAAATGGGCCAAAAGGTGACTTTGGCCTAGACAACTTTTGATGGTCTCCTATGGAAGGTCTCATCCTGTCGGTCGCATAGACGCGTTCACTTTTGGAATCGGTGACCGTCTTATGGGCAAACCGTGCCGTTATAGTCATTCCTGTAGGCCCAATTTTCGGCCAAAAGTCACTTTGGCCTAGACAACTTTTGATGGTCTCCTATGGAAGCTCACATCCTGCCGGTCGCATAGACGCATTCACTTTTGGAATCGGTTGCCGTCTTATCGGCAACCCGTGCCGTTAAGCTCATGCCCAAAAATGGGCCAAAAGGTGACTTTGGCCTAGACAACTTTTGATGGTCTCCTATGGAAGGTCTCATCCTGTCGGTCGCATAGACGCGTTCACTTTTGGAATCGGTGACCGTCTTATGGGCAAACCGTGCCGTTATAGTCATTCCTGTAGGCCCAATTTTCGGCCAAAAGTCACTTTGGCCTAGACAACTTTTGATGGTCTCCTATGGAAGCTCACATCCTGCCGGTCGCATAGACGCATTCACTTTTGGAATCGGTTGCCGTCTTATCGGCAACCCGTGCCGTTAAGCTCATGCCCAAAAATGGGCCAAAAGGTGACTTTGGCCTAGACAACTTTTGATGGTCTCCTATGGAAGGTCTCATCCTGTCGGTCGCATAGACGCGTTCACTTTTGGAATCGGTGACCGTCTTATGGGCAAACCGTGCCGTTATAGTCATTCCTGTAGGCCCAATTTTCGGCCAAAAGTCACTTTGGCCTAGACAACTTTTGATGGTCTCCTATGGAAGCTCACATCCTGCCGGTCGCATAGACGCATTCACTTTTGGAATCGGTTGCCGTCTTATCGGCAACCCGTGCCGTTAAGCTCATGCCCAAAAATGGGCCAAAAGGTGACTTTGGCCTAGACAACTTTTGATGGTCTCCTATGGAAGGTCTCATCCTGTCGGTCGCATAGACGCGTTCACTTTTGGAATCGGTGACCGTCTTATGGGCAAACCGTGCCGTTATAGTCATTCCTGTAGGCCCAATTTTCGGCCAAAAGTCACTTTGGCCTAGACAACTTTTGATGGTCTCCTATGGAAGCTCACATCCTGCCGGTCGCATAGACGCATTCACTTTTGGAATCGGTTGCCGTCTTATCGGCAACCCGTGCCGTTAAGCTCATGCCCAAAAATGGGCCAAAAGGTGACTTTGGCCTAGACAACTTTTGATGGTCTCCTATGGAAGGTCTCATCCTGTCGGTCGCATAGACGCGTTCACTTTTGGAATCGGTGACCGTCTTATGGGCAAACCGTGCCGTTATAGTCATTCCTGTAGGCCCAATTTTCGGCCAAAAGTCACTTTGGCCTAGACAACTTTTGATGGTCTCCTATGGAAGCTCACATCCTGCCGGTCGCATAGACGCATTCACTTTTGGAATCGGTTGCCGTCTTATCGGCAACCCGTGCCGTTAAGCTCATGCCCAAAAATGGGCCAAAAGGTGACTTTGGCCTAGACAACTTTTGATGGTCTCCTATGGAAGGTCTCATCCTGTCGGTCGCATAGACGCGTTCACTTTTGGAATCGGTGACCGTCTTATGGGCAAACCGTGCCGTTATAGTCATTCCTGTAGGCCCAATTTTCGGCCAAAAGTCACTTTGGCCTAGACAACTTTTGATGGTCTCCTATGGAAGCTCACATCCTGCCGGTCGCATAGACGCATTCACTTTTGGAATCGGTTGCCGTCTTATCGGCAACCCGTGCCGTTAAGCTCATGCCCAAAAATGGGCCAAAAGGTGACTTTGGCCTAGACAACTTTTGATGGTCTCCTATGGAAGGTCTCATCCTGTCGGTCGCATAGACGCGTTCACTTTTGGAATCGGTGACCGTCTTATGGGCAAACCGTGCCGTTATAGTCATTCCTGTAGGCCCAATTTTCGGCCAAAAGTCACTTTGGCCTAGACAACTTTTGATGGTCTCCTATGGAAGCTCACATCCTGCCGGTCGCATAGACGCATTCACTTTTGGAATCGGTTGCCGTCTTATCGGCAACCCGTGCCGTTAAGCTCATGCCCAAAAATGGGCCAAAAGGTGACTTTGGCCTAGACAACTTTTGATGGTCTCCTATGGAAGGTCTCATCCTGTCGGTCGCATAGACGCGTTCACTTTTGGAATCGGTGACCGTCTTATGGGCAAACCGTGCCGTTATAGTCATTCCTGTAGGCCCAATTTTCGGCCAAAAGTCACTTTGGCCTAGACAACTTTTGATGGTCTCCTATGGAAGCTCACATCCTGCCGGTCGCATAGACGCATTCACTTTTGGAATCGGTTGCCGTCTTATCGGCAACCCGTGCCGTTAAGCTCATGCCCAAAAATGGGCCAAAAGGTGACTTTGGCCTAGACAACTTTTGATGGTCTCCTATGGAAGGTCTCATCCTGTCGGTCGCATAGACGCGTTCACTTTTGGAATCGGTGACCGTCTTATGGGCAAACCGTGCCGTTATAGTCATTCCTGTAGGCCCAATTTTCGGCCAAAAGTCACTTTGGCCTAGACAACTTTTGATGGTCTCCTATGGAAGCTCACATCCTGCCGGTCGCATAGACGCATTCACTTTTGGAATCGGTTGCCGTCTTATCGGCAACCCGTGCCGTTAAGCTCATGCCCAAAAATGGGCCAAAAGGTGACTTTGGCCTAGACAACTTTTGATGGTCTCCTATGGAAGGTCTCATCCTGTCGGTCGCATAGACGCGTTCACTTTTGGAATCGGTGACCGTCTTATGGGCAAACCGTGCCGTTATAGTCATTCCTGTAGGCCCAATTTTCGGCCAAAAGTCACTTTGGCCTAGACAACTTTTGATGGTCTCCTATGGAAGCTCACATCCTGCCGGTCGCATAGACGCATTCACTTTTGGAATCGGTTGCCGTCTTATCGGCAACCCGTGCCGTTAAGCTCATGCCCAAAAATGGGCCAAAAGGTGACTTTGGCCTAGACAACTTTTGATGGTCTCCTATGGAAGGTCTCATCCTGTCGGTCGCATAGACGCGTTCACTTTTGGAATCGGTGACCGTCTTATGGGCAAACCGTGCCGTTATAGTCATTCCTGTAGGCCCAATTTTCGGCCAAAAGTCACTTTGGCCTAGACAACTTTTGATGGTCTCCTATGGAAGCATAGTCATTCCTGTAGGCCCAATTTTCGGCCAAAAGTCACTTTGGCCTAGACAACTTTTGATGGTCTCCTATGGAAGCTCACATCCTGCCGGTCGCATAGACGCATTCACTTTTGGAATCGGTTGCCGTCTTATCGGCAACCCGTGCCGTTAAGCTCATGCCCAAAAATGGGCCAAAAGGTGACTTTGGCCTAGACAACTTTTGATGGTCTCCTATGGAAGGTCTCATCCTGTCGGTCGCATAGACGCGTTCACTTTTGGAATCGGTGACCGTCTTATGGGCAAACCGTGCCGTTATAGTCATTCCTGTAGGCCCAATTTTCGGCCAAAAGTCACTTTGGCCTAGACAACTTTTGATGGTCTCCTATGGAAGCTCACATCCTGCCGGTCGCATAGACGCATTCACTTTTGGAATCGGTTGCCGTCTTATCGGCAACCCGTGCCGTTAAGCTCATGCCCAAAAATGGGCCAAAAGGTGACTTTGGCCTAGACAACTTTTGATGGTCTCCTATGGAAGGTCTCATCCTGTCGGTCGCATAGACGCGTTCACTTTTGGAATCGGTGACCGTCTTATGGGCAAACCGTGCCGTTATAGTCATTCCTGTAGGCCCAATTTTCGGCCAAAAGTCACTTTGGCCTAGACAACTTTTGATGGTCTCCTATGGAAGCTCACATCCTGCCGGTCGCATAGACGCATTCACTTTTGGAATCGGTTGCCGTCTTATCGGCAACCCGTGCCGTTAAGCTCATGCCCAAAAATGGGCCAAAAGGTGACTTTGGCCTAGACAACTTTTGATGGTCTCCTATGGAAGGTCTCATCCTGTCGGTCGCATAGACGCGTTCACTTTTGGAATCGGTGACCGTCTTATGGGCAAACCGTGCCGTTATAGTCATTCCTGTAGGCCCAATTTTCGGCCAAAAGTCACTTTGGCCTAGACAACTTTTGATGGTCTCCTATGGAAGCTCACATCCTGCCGGTCGCATAGACGCATTCACTTTTGGAATCGGTTGCCGTCTTATCGGCAACCCGTGCCGTTAAGCTCATGCCCAAAAATGGGCCAAAAGGTGACTTTGGCCTAGACAACTTTTGATGGTCTCCTATGGAAGGTCTCATCCTGTCGGTCGCATAGACGCGTTCACTTTTGGAATCGGTGACCGTCTTATGGGCAAACCGTGCCGTTATAGTCATTCCTGTAGGCCCAATTTTCGGCCAAAAGTCACTTTGGCCTAGACAACTTTTGATGGTCTCCTATGGAAGCTCACATCCTGCCGGTCGCATAGACGCATTCACTTTTGGAATCGGTTGCCGTCTTATCGGCAACCCGTGCCGTTAAGCTCATGCCCAAAAATGGGCCAAAAGGTGACTTTGGCCTAGACAACTTTTGATGGTCTCCTATGGAAGGTCTCATCCTGTCGGTCGCATAGACGCGTTCACTTTTGGAATCGGTGACCGTCTTATGGGCAAACCGTGCCGTTATAGTCATTCCTGTAGGCCCAATTTTCGGCCAAAAGTCACTTTGGCCTAGACAACTTTTGATGGTCTCCTATGGAAGCTCACATCCTGCCGGTCGCATAGACGCATTCACTTTTGGAATCGGTTGCCGTCTTATCGGCAACCCGTGCCGTTAAGCTCATGCCCAAAAATGGGCCAAAAGGTGACTTTGGCCTAGACAACTTTTGATGGTCTCCTATGGAAGGTCTCATCCTGTCGGTCGCATAGACGCGTTCACTTTTGGAATCGGTGACCGTCTTATGGGCAAACCGTGCCGTTATAGTCATTCCTGTAGGCCCAATTTTCGGCCAAAAGTCACTTTGGCCTAGACAACTTTTGATGGTCTCCTATGGAAGCTCACATCCTGCCGGTCGCATAGACGCATTCACTTTTGGAATCGGTTGCCGTCTTATCGGCAACCCGTGCCGTTAAGCTCATGCCCAAAAATGGGCCAAAAGGTGACTTTGGCCTAGACAACTTTTGATGGTCTCCTATGGAAGGTCTCATCCTGTCGGTCGCATAGACGCGTTCACTTTTGGAATCGGTGACCGTCTTATGGGCAAACCGTGCCGTTATAGTCATTCCTGTAGGCCCAATTTTCGGCCAAAAGTCACTTTGGCCTAGACAACTTTTGATGGTCTCCTATGGAAGCTCACATCCTGCCGGTCGCATAGACGCATTCACTTTTGGAATCGGTTGCCGTCTTATCGGCAACCCGTGCCGTTAAGCTCATGCCCAAAAATGGGCCAAAAGGTGACTTTGGCCTAGACAACTTTTGATGGTCTCCTATGGAAGGTCTCATCCTGTCGGTCGCATAGACGCGTTCACTTTTGGAATCGGTGACCGTCTTATGGGCAAACCGTGCCGTTATAGTCATTCCTGTAGGCCCAATTTTCGGCCAAAAGTCACTTTGGCCTAGACAACTTTTGATGGTCTCCTATGGAAGCTCACATCCTGCCGGTCGCATAGACGCATTCACTTTTGGAATCGGTTGCCGTCTTATCGGCAACCCGTGCCGTTAAGCTCATGCCCAAAAATGGGCCAAAAGGTGACTTTGGCCTAGACAACTTTTGATGGTCTCCTATGGAAGGTCTCATCCTGTCGGTCGCATAGACGCGTTCACTTTTGGAATCGGTGACCGTCTTATGGGCAAACCGTGCCGTTATAGTCATTCCTGTAGGCCCAATTTTCGGCCAAAAGTCACTTTGGCCTAGACAACTTTTGATGGTCTCCTATGGAAGCTCACATCCTGCCGGTCGCATAGACGCATTCACTTTTGGAATCGGTTGCCGTCTTATCGGCAACCCGTGCCGTTAAGCTCATGCCCAAAAATGGGCCAAAAGGTGACTTTGGCCTAGACAACTTTTGATGGTCTCCTATGGAAGGTCTCATCCTGTCGGTCGCATAGACGCGTTCACTTTTGGAATCGGTGACCGTCTTATGGGCAAACCGTGCCGTTATAGTCATTCCTGTAGGCCCAATTTTCGGCCAAAAGTCACTTTGGCCTAGACAACTTTTGATGGTCTCCTATGGAAGCTCACATCCTGCCGGTCGCATAGACGCATTCACTTTTGGAATCGGTTGCCGTCTTATCGGCAACCCGTGCCGTTAAGCTCATGCCCAAAAATGGGCCAAAAGGTGACTTTGGCCTAGACAACTTTTGATGGTCTCCTATGGAAGGTCTCATCCTGTCGGTCGCATAGACGCGTTCACTTTTGGAATCGGTGACCGTCTTATGGGCAAACCGTGCCGTTATAGTCATTCCTGTAGGCCCAATTTTCGGCCAAAAGTCACTTTGGCCTAGACAACTTTTGATGGTCTCCTATGGAAGCTCACATCCTGCCGGTCGCATAGACGCATTCACTTTTGGAATCGGTTGCCGTCTTATCGGCAACCCGTGCCGTTAAGCTCATGCCCAAAAATGGGCCAAAAGGTGACTTTGGCCTAGACAACTTTTGATGGTCTCCTATGGAAGGTCTCATCCTGTCGGTCGCATAGACGCGTTCACTTTTGGAATCGGTGACCGTCTTATGGGCAAACCGTGCCGTTATAGTCATTCCTGTAGGCCCAATTTTCGGCCAAAAGTCACTTTGGCCTAGACAACTTTTGATGGTCTCCTATGGAAGCTCACATCCTGCCGGTCGCATAGACGCATTCACTTTTGGAATCGGTTGCCGTCTTATCGGCAACCCGTGCCGTTAAGCTCATGCCCAAAAATGGGCCAAAAGGTGACTTTGGCCTAGACAACTTTTGATGGTCTCCTATGGAAGGTCTCATCCTGTCGGTCGCATAGACGCGTTCACTTTTGGAATCGGTGACCGTCTTATGGGCAAACCGTGCCGTTATAGTCATTCCTGTAGGCCCAATTTTCGGCCAAAAGTCACTTTGGCCTAGACAACTTTTGATGGTCTCCTATGGAAGCTCACATCCTGCCGGTCGCATAGACGCATTCACTTTTGGAATCGGTTGCCGTCTTATCGGCAACCCGTGCCGTTAAGCTCATGCCCAAAAATGGGCCAAAAGGTGACTTTGGCCTAGACAACTTTTGATGGTCTCCTATGGAAGGTCTCATCCTGTCGGTCGCATAGACGCGTTCACTTTTGGAATCGGTGACCGTCTTATGGGCAAACCGTGCCGTTATAGTCATTCCTGTAGGCCCAATTTTCGGCCAAAAGTCACTTTGGCCTAGACAACTTTTGATGGTCTCCTATGGAAGCTCACATCCTGCCGGTCGCATAGACGCATTCACTTTTGGAATCGGTTGCCGTCTTATCGGCAACCCGTGCCGTTAAGCTCATGCCCAAAAATGGGCCAAAAGGTGACTTTGGCCTAGACAACTTTTGATGGTCTCCTATGGAAGGTCTCATCCTGTCGGTCGCATAGACGCGTTCACTTTTGGAATCGGTGACCGTCTTATGGGCAAACCGTGCCGTTATAGTCATTCCTGTAGGCCCAATTTTCGGCCAAAAGTCACTTTGGCCTAGACAACTTTTGATGGTCTCCTATGGAAGCTCACATCCTGCCGGTCGCATAGACGCATTCACTTTTGGAATCGGTTGCCGTCTTATCGGCAACCCGTGCCGTTAAGCTCATGCCCAAAAATGGGCCAAAAGGTGACTTTGGCCTAGACAACTTTTGATGGTCTCCTATGGAAGGTCTCATCCTGTCGGTCGCATAGACGCGTTCACTTTTGGAATCGGTGACCGTCTTATGGGCAAACCGTGCCGTTATAGTCATTCCTGTAGGCCCAATTTTCGGCCAAAAGTCACTTTGGCCTAGACAACTTTTGATGGTCTCCTATGGAAGCTCACATCCTGCCGGTCGCATAGACGCATTCACTTTTGGAATCGGTTGCCGTCTTATCGGCAACCCGTGCCGTTAAGCTCATGCCCAAAAATGGGCCAAAAGGTGACTTTGGCCTAGACAACTTTTGATGGTCTCCTATGGAAGGTCTCATCCTGTCGGTCGCATAGACGCGTTCACTTTTGGAATCGGTGACCGTCTTATGGGCAAACCGTGCCGTTATAGTCATTCCTGTAGGCCCAATTTTCGGCCAAAAGTCACTTTGGCCTAGACAACTTTTGATGGTCTCCTATGGAAGCTCACATCCTGCCGGTCGCATAGACGCATTCACTTTTGGAATCGGTTGCCGTCTTATCGGCAACCCGTGCCGTTAAGCTCATGCCCAAAAATGGGCCAAAAGGTGACTTTGGCCTAGACAACTTTTGATGGTCTCCTATGGAAGGTCTCATCCTGTCGGTCGCATAGACGCGTTCACTTTTGGAATCGGTGACCGTCTTATGGGCAAACCGTGCCGTTATAGTCATTCCTGTAGGCCCAATTTTCGGCCAAAAGTCACTTTGGCCTAGACAACTTTTGATGGTCTCCTATGGAAGCTCACATCCTGCCGGTCGCATAGACGCATTCACTTTTGGAATCGGTTGCCGTCTTATCGGCAACCCGTGCCGTTAAGCTCATGCCCAAAAATGGGCCAAAAGGTGACTTTGGCCTAGACAACTTTTGATGGTCTCCTATGGAAGGTCTCATCCTGTCGGTCGCATAGACGCGTTCACTTTTGGAATCGGTGACCGTCTTATGGGCAAACCGTGCCGTTATAGTCATTCCTGTAGGCCCAATTTTCGGCCAAAAGTCACTTTGGCCTAGACAACTTTTGATGGTCTCCTATGGAAGCTCACATCCTGCCGGTCGCATAGACGCATTCACTTTTGGAATCGGTTGCCGTCTTATCGGCAACCCGTGCCGTTAAGCTCATGCCCAAAAATGGGCCAAAAGGTGACTTTGGCCTAGACAACTTTTGATGGTCTCCTATGGAAGGTCTCATCCTGTCGGTCGCATAGACGCGTTCACTTTTGGAATCGGTGACCGTCTTATGGGCAAACCGTGCCGTTATAGTCATTCCTGTAGGCCCAATTTTCGGCCAAAAGTCACTTTGGCCTAGACAACTTTTGATGGTCTCCTATGGAAGCTCACATCCTGCCGGTCGCATAGACGCATTCACTTTTGGAATCGGTTGCCGTCTTATCGGCAACCCGTGCCGTTAAGCTCATGCCCAAAAATGGGCCAAAAGGTGACTTTGGCCTAGACAACTTTTGATGGTCTCCTATGGAAGGTCTCATCCTGTCGGTCGCATAGACGCGTTCACTTTTGGAATCGGTGACCGTCTTATGGGCAAACCGTGCCGTTATAGTCATTCCTGTAGGCCCAATTTTCGGCCAAAAGTCACTTTGGCCTAGACAACTTTTGATGGTCTCCTATGGAAGCTCACATCCTGCCGGTCGCATAGACGCATTCACTTTTGGAATCGGTTGCCGTCTTATCGGCAACCCGTGCCGTTAAGCTCATGCCCAAAAATGGGCCAAAAGGTGACTTTGGCCTAGACAACTTTTGATGGTCTCCTATGGAAGGTCTCATCCTGTCGGTCGCATAGACGCGTTCACTTTTGGAATCGGTGACCGTCTTATGGGCAAACCGTGCCGTTATAGTCATTCCTGTAGGCCCAATTTTCGGCCAAAAGTCACTTTGGCCTAGACAACTTTTGATGGTCTCCTATGGAAGCTCACATCCTGCCGGTCGCATAGACGCATTCACTTTTGGAATCGGTTGCCGTCTTATCGGCAACCCGTGCCGTTAAGCTCATGCCCAAAAATGGGCCAAAAGGTGACTTTGGCCTAGACAACTTTTGATGGTCTCCTATGGAAGGTCTCATCCTGTCGGTCGCATAGACGCGTTCACTTTTGGAATCGGTGACCGTCTTATGGGCAAACCGTGCCGTTATAGTCATTCCTGTAGGCCCAATTTTCGGCCAAAAGTCACTTTGGCCTAGACAACTTTTGATGGTCTCCTATGGAAGCTCACATCCTGCCGGTCGCATAGACGCATTCACTTTTGGAATCGGTTGCCGTCTTATCGGCAACCCGTGCCGTTAAGCTCATGCCCAAAAATGGGCCAAAAGGTGACTTTGGCCTAGACAACTTTTGATGGTCTCCTATGGAAGGTCTCATCCTGTCGGTCGCATAGACGCGTTCACTTTTGGAATCGGTGACCGTCTTATGGGCAAACCGTGCCGTTATAGTCATTCCTGTAGGCCCAATTTTCGGCCAAAAGTCACTTTGGCCTAGACAACTTTTGATGGTCTCCTATGGAAGCTCACATCCTGCCGGTCGCATAGACGCATTCACTTTTGGAATCGGTTGCCGTCTTATCGGCAACCCGTGCCGTTAAGCTCATGCCCAAAAATGGGCCAAAAGGTGACTTTGGCCTAGACAACTTTTGATGGTCTCCTATGGAAGGTCTCATCCTGTCGGTCGCATAGACGCGTTCACTTTTGGAATCGGTGACCGTCTTATGGGCAAACCGTGCCGTTATAGTCATTCCTGTAGGCCCAATTTTCGGCCAAAAGTCACTTTGGCCTAGACAACTTTTGATGGTCTCCTATGGAAGCTCACATCCTGCCGGTCGCATAGACGCATTCACTTTTGGAATCGGTTGCCGTCTTATCGGCAACCCGTGCCGTTAAGCTCATGCCCAAAAATGGGCCAAAAGGTGACTTTGGCCTAGACAACTTTTGATGGTCTCCTATGGAAGGTCTCATCCTGTCGGTCGCATAGACGCGTTCACTTTTGGAATCGGTGACCGTCTTATGGGCAAACCGTGCCGTTATAGTCATTCCTGTAGGCCCAATTTTCGGCCAAAAGTCACTTTGGCCTAGACAACTTTTGATGGTCTCCTATGGAAGCTCACATCCTGCCGGTCGCATAGACGCATTCACTTTTGGAATCGGTTGCCGTCTTATCGGCAACCCGTGCCGTTAAGCTCATGCCCAAAAATGGGCCAAAAGGTGACTTTGGCCTAGACAACTTTTGATGGTCTCCTATGGAAGGTCTCATCCTGTCGGTCGCATAGACGCGTTCACTTTTGGAATCGGTGACCGTCTTATGGGCAAACCGTGCCGTTATAGTCATTCCTGTAGGCCCAATTTTCGGCCAAAAGTCACTTTGGCCTAGACAACTTTTGATGGTCTCCTATGGAAGCTCACATCCTGCCGGTCGCATAGACGCATTCACTTTTGGAATCGGTTGCCGTCTTATCGGCAACCCGTGCCGTTAAGCTCATGCCCAAAAATGGGCCAAAAGGTGACTTTGGCCTAGACAACTTTTGATGGTCTCCTATGGAAGGTCTCATCCTGTCGGTCGCATAGACGCGTTCACTTTTGGAATCGGTGACCGTCTTATGGGCAAACCGTGCCGTTATAGTCATTCCTGTAGGCCCAATTTTCGGCCAAAAGTCACTTTGGCCTAGACAACTTTTGATGGTCTCCTATGGAAGCTCACATCCTGCCGGTCGCATAGACGCATTCACTTTTGGAATCGGTTGCCGTCTTATCGGCAACCCGTGCCGTTAAGCTCATGCCCAAAAATGGGCCAAAAGGTGACTTTGGCCTAGACAACTTTTGATGGTCTCCTATGGAAGGTCTCATCCTGTCGGTCGCATAGACGCGTTCACTTTTGGAATCGGTGACCGTCTTATGGGCAAACCGTGCCGTTATAGTCATTCCTGTAGGCCCAATTTTCGGCCAAAAGTCACTTTGGCCTAGACAACTTTTGATGGTCTCCTATGGAAGCTCACATCCTGCCGGTCGCATAGACGCATTCACTTTTGGAATCGGTTGCCGTCTTATCGGCAACCCGTGCCGTTAAGCTCATGCCCAAAAATGGGCCAAAAGGTGACTTTGGCCTAGACAACTTTTGATGGTCTCCTATGGAAGGTCTCATCCTGTCGGTCGCATAGACGCGTTCACTTTTGGAATCGGTGACCGTCTTATGGGCAAACCGTGCCGTTATAGTCATTCCTGTAGGCCCAATTTTCGGCCAAAAGTCACTTTGGCCTAGACAACTTTTGATGGTCTCCTATGGAAGCTCACATCCTGCCGGTCGCATAGACGCATTCACTTTTGGAATCGGTTGCCGTCTTATCGGCAACCCGTGCCGTTAAGCTCATGCCCAAAAATGGGCCAAAAGGTGACTTTGGCCTAGACAACTTTTGATGGTCTCCTATGGAAGGTCTCATCCTGTCGGTCGCATAGACGCGTTCACTTTTGGAATCGGTGACCGTCTTATGGGCAAACCGTGCCGTTATAGTCATTCCTGTAGGCCCAATTTTCGGCCAAAAGTCACTTTGGCCTAGACAACTTTTGATGGTCTCCTATGGAAGCTCACATCCTGCCGGTCGCATAGACGCATTCACTTTTGGAATCGGTTGCCGTCTTATCGGCAACCCGTGCCGTTAAGCTCATGCCCAAAAATGGGCCAAAAGGTGACTTTGGCCTAGACAACTTTTGATGGTCTCCTATGGAAGGTCTCATCCTGTCGGTCGCATAGACGCGTTCACTTTTGGAATCGGTGACCGTCTTATGGGCAAACCGTGCCGTTATAGTCATTCCTGTAGGCCCAATTTTCGGCCAAAAGTCACTTTGGCCTAGACAACTTTTGATGGTCTCCTATGGAAGCTCACATCCTGCCGGTCGCATAGACGCATTCACTTTTGGAATCGGTTGCCGTCTTATCGGCAACCCGTGCCGTTAAGCTCATGCCCAAAAATGGGCCAAAAGGTGACTTTGGCCTAGACAACTTTTGATGGTCTCCTATGGAAGGTCTCATCCTGTCGGTCGCATAGACGCGTTCACTTTTGGAATCGGTGACCGTCTTATGGGCAAACCGTGCCGTTATAGTCATTCCTGTAGGCCCAATTTTCGGCCAAAAGTCACTTTGGCCTAGACAACTTTTGATGGTCTCCTATGGAAGCTCACATCCTGCCGGTCGCATAGACGCATTCACTTTTGGAATCGGTTGCCGTCTTATCGGCAACCCGTGCCGTTAAGCTCATGCCCAAAAATGGGCCAAAAGGTGACTTTGGCCTAGACAACTTTTGATGGTCTCCTATGGAAGGTCTCATCCTGTCGGTCGCATAGACGCGTTCACTTTTGGAATCGGTGACCGTCTTATGGGCAAACCGTGCCGTTATAGTCATTCCTGTAGGCCCAATTTTCGGCCAAAAGTCACTTTGGCCTAGACAACTTTTGATGGTCTCCTATGGAAGCTCACATCCTGCCGGTCGCATAGACGCATTCACTTTTGGAATCGGTTGCCGTCTTATCGGCAACCCGTGCCGTTAAGCTCATGCCCAAAATGGGCCAAAAGGTGACTTTGGCCTAGACAACTTTTGATGGTCTCCTATGGAAGGTCTCATCCTGTCGGTCGCATAGACGCGTTCACTTTTGGAATCGGTGACCGTCTTATGGGCAAACCGTGCCGTTATAGTCATTCCTGTAGGCCCAATTTTCGGCCAAAAGTCACTTTGGCCTAGACAACTTTTGATGGTCTCCTATGGAAGCTCACATCCTGCCGGTCGCATAGACGCATTCACTTTTGGAATCGGTTGCCGTCTTATCGGCAACCCGTGCCGTTAAGCTCATGCCCAAAAATGGGCCAAAAGGTGACTTTGGCCTAGACAACTTTTGATGGTCTCCTATGGAAGGTCTCATCCTGTCGGTCGCATAGACGCGTTCACTTTTGGAATCGGTGACCGTCTTATGGGCAAACCGTGCCGTTATAGTCATTCCTGTAGGCCCAATTTTCGGCCAAAAGTCACTTTGGCCTAGACAACTTTTGATGGTCTCCTATGGAAGCTCACATCCTGCCGGTCGCATAGACGCATTCACTTTTGGAATCGGTTGCCGTCTTATCGGCAACCCGTGCCGTTAAGCTCATGCCCAAAAATGGGCCAAAAGGTGACTTTGGCCTAGACAACTTTTGATGGTCTCCTATGGAAGGTCTCATCCTGTCGGTCGCATAGACGCGTTCACTTTTGGAATCGGTGACCGTCTTATGGGCAAACCGTGCCGTTATAGTCATTCCTGTAGGCCCAATTTTCGGCCAAAAGTCACTTTGGCCTAGACAACTTTTGATGGTCTCCTATGGAAGCTCACATCCTGCCGGTCGCATAGACGCATTCACTTTTGGAATCGGTTGCCGTCTTATCGGCAACCCGTGCCGTTAAGCTCATGCCCAAAAATGGGCCAAAAGGTGACTTTGGCCTAGACAACTTTTGATGGTCTCCTATGGAAGGTCTCATCCTGTCGGTCGCATAGACGCGTTCACTTTTGGAATCGGTGACCGTCTTATGGGCAAACCGTGCCGTTATAGTCATTCCTGTAGGCCCAATTTTCGGCCAAAAGTCACTTTGGCCTAGACAACTTTTGATGGTCTCCTATGGAAGCTCACATCCTGCCGGTCGCATAGACGCATTCACTTTTGGAATCGGTTGCCGTCTTATCGGCAACCCGTGCCGTTAAGCTCATGCCCAAAAATGGGCCAAAAGGTGACTTTGGCCTAGACAACTTTTGATGGTCTCCTATGGAAGGTCTCATCCTGTCGGTCGCATAGACGCGTTCACTTTTGGAATCGGTGACCGTCTTATGGGCAAACCGTGCCGTTATAGTCATTCCTGTAGGCCCAATTTTCGGCCAAAAGTCACTTTGGCCTAGACAACTTTTGATGGTCTCCTATGGAAGCTCACATCCTGCCGGTCGCATAGACGCATTCACTTTTGGAATCGGTTGCCGTCTTATCGGCAACCCGTGCCGTTAAGCTCATGCCCAAAAATGGGCCAAAAGGTGACTTTGGCCTAGACAACTTTTGATGGTCTCCTATGGAAGGTCTCATCCTGTCGGTCGCATAGACGCGTTCACTTTTGGAATCGGTGACCGTCTTATGGGCAAACCGTGCCGTTATAGTCATTCCTGTAGGCCCAATTTTCGGCCAAAAGTCACTTTGGCCTAGACAACTTTTGATGGTCTCCTATGGAAGCTCACATCCTGCCGGTCGCATAGACGCATTCACTTTTGGAATCGGTTGCCGTCTTATCGGCAACCCGTGCCGTTAAGCTCATGCCCAAAAATGGGCCAAAAGGTGACTTTGGCCTAGACAACTTTTGATGGTCTCCTATGGAAGGTCTCATCCTGTCGGTCGCATAGACGCGTTCACTTTTGGAATCGGTGACCGTCTTATGGGCAAACCGTGCCGTTATAGTCATTCCTGT
>CAKZFU010000021.1:0-23566 GCA_936450465.1 Gibbula magus
ACCAAAGTTAAAATAAATTTTCGACTTTGGTCCCCCAAATGACTCTAAACATCATTAGAAACATACATATAAAAATATTTTCTGCAAAAAGGCCTTTATTCGTGTTTTTTTGATCAAAAATGAAAACGTCAATTTACGCTTCTGAAGCTGCAAACGCAAATTTCATCAAAGTTCACCAAAAAATAAATTTTCGACTTTGGTCCCCCAAATGACTCTAAACATCATTAGAAACATACCTATAAAAATATTTTCTGCAAAAAGGCCTTTATTCGTGTTTTTTTTATCAAAAATGAAAACGTCAATTTACGCTTCTGAAGCTGCAAACGCAAATTTCATCAAAGTTCACCAAAAAATAAATTTTCGACTTTGGTCCCCCAAATGACTCTAAACATCATTAGAAACATACCTATAAACATATTTTCTGCAAAAAGGCCTTTATTCGTGTTTTTTTGATCAAAAATGAAAACGTCAATTTACGCTTCTGAAGCTGCAAACGCAAATTTCATCAAAGTTCACCAAAAAATAAATTTTCGACTTTGGTCCCCCAAATGACTCTAAACATCATTAGAAACATACCTATCAAAATATTTTCTGCAAAAAGGCCTTTATTCGTGTTTTTTTTATCAAAAATGAAAACGTCAATTTACGCTTCTGAAGCTACAAACGCAAATTTCATCAAAGTTCACCAAAAAATAAATGTTCGACTTTGGTCCCCCAAATGACTCTAAACATCATTAGAAACATACCTATAAACATATTTTCTGCAAAAAGGCCTTTATTCGTGTTTTTTTTTATCAAAAATGAAAACGTCAATTTACGCTTCTGAAGCTGCAAACGCAAATTTCATCAAAGTTCACCAAAAAATAAATTTTCGACTTTGGTCCCCCAAATGACTCTAAACATCATTAGAAACATACCTATAAAAATATTTTCTGCAAAAAGGCCTTTATTCGTGTTTTTTTGATCAAAAATGAAAACGTCAATTTACGCTTCTGAAGCTGCAAACGCAAATTTCATCAAAGTTCACCAAAAAATAAATTTTCGACTTTGGTCCCCCAAATGACTCTAAACATCATTAGAAACATACCTATAAAAATATTTTCTGCAAAAAGGCCTTTATTCGTGTTTTTTTTATCAAAAATGAAAGCGTCAATTTACGCTTCTGAAGCTGCAAACGCAAATTTCATCAAAGTTCACCAAAAAATAAATTTTCGACTTTGGTCCCCCAAATGACTCTTAACATCATTAGAAACATACCTATACAAATATTTTCTGCAAAAAGGCCTTTATTCGTGTTTTTTTGATCAAAAATGAAAACGTCAATTTACGCTTCTGAAGCTGCAAACGCAAATTTCATCAAAGTTCACCAAAAAATAAATTTTCGACTTTGGTCCCCCAAATGACTCTAAACATCATTAGAAACATACCTATACAAATATTTTCTGCAAAAAGGCCTTTATTCGTGTTTTTTTTATCAAAAATGAAAACGTCAATTTACGCTTCTGAAGCTGCAAACGCAAATTTCATCAAAGTTCACCAAAAAATAAATTTTCGACTTTGGTCCCCCAAATGACTCTAAACATCATTAGAAACATACCTATAAAAATATTTTCTGCAAAAAGGCCTTTATTCGTGTTTTTTTTATCAAAAATGAAAACGTCAATTTACGCTTCTGAAGCTGCAAACGCAAATTTCATCAAAGTTCACCAAAATAAATTTTCGACTTTGGTCCCCCAAATGACTCTAAACATCATTAGAAACATACATATAAAAATATTTTCTGCAAAAAGGCCTTTATTCGTGTTTTTTTGATCAAAAATGAAAACGTCAATTTACGCTTCTGAAGCTGCAAACGCAAATTTCATCAAAGTTCACCAAAAAATAAATTTTCGACTTTGGTCCCCCAAATGACTCTAAACATCATTAGAAACATACCTATAAAAATATTTTCTGCAAAAAGGCCTTTATTCGTGTTTTTTTTATCAAAAATGAAAACGTCAATTTACGCTTCTGAAGCTGCAAACGCAAATTTCATCAAAGTTCACCAAAAAATAAATTTTCGACTTTGGTCCCCCAAATGACTCTAAACATCATTAGAAACATACCTATAAACATATTTTCTGCAAAAAGGCCTTTATTCGTGTTTTTTTGATCAAAAATGAAAACGTCAATTTACGCTTCTGAAGCTGCAAACGCAAATTTCATCAAAGTTCACCAAAAAATAAATTTTCGACTTTGGTCCCCCAAATGACTCTAAACATCATTAGAAACATACCTATCAAAATATTTTCTGCAAAAAGGCCTTTATTCGTGTTTTTTTGATCAAAAATGAAAACGTCAATTTACGCTTCTGAAGCTGCAAACGCAAATTTCATCAAAGTTCACCAAAAAATAAATTTTCGACTTTGGTCCCCCAAATGACTCTAAACATCATTAGAAACATACCTATAAAAATATTTTCTGCAAAAAGGCCTTTATTCGTGTTTTTTTTATCAAAAATGAAAACGTCAATTTACGCTTCTGAAGCTACAAACGCAAATTTCATCAAAGTTCACCAAAAAATAAATGTTCGACTTTGGTCCCCCAAATGACTCTAAACATCATTAGAAACATACCTATAAACATATTTTCTGCAAAAAGGCCTTTATTCGTGTTTTTTTTTATCAAAAATGAAAACGTCAATTTACGCTTCTGAAGCTGCAAACGCAAATTTCATCAAAGTTCACCAAAAAATAAATTTTCGACTTTGGTCCCCCAAATGACTCTAAACATCATTAGAAACATACCTATAAAAATATTTTCTTCAAAAAGGCCTTTATTCGTGTTTTTTTGATCAAAAATGAAAACGTCAATTTACGCTTCTGAAGCTGCAAACGCAAATTTCATCAAAGTTCACCAAAAAATAAATTTTCGACTTTGGTCCCCCAAATGACTCTAAACATCATTAGAAACATACCTATAAAAATATTTTCTGCAAAAAGGCCTTTATTCGTGTTTTTTTTTATCAAAAATGAAAACGTCAATTTACGCTTCTGAAGCTGCAAACGCAAATTTCATCAAAGTTCACCAAAAAATAAATGTTCGACTTTGGTCCCCCAAATGACTCTAAACATCATTAGAAACATACCTATAAAAATATTTTCTGCAAAAAGGCCTTTATTCGTGTTTTTTTTATCAAAAATGAAAACGTCAATTTACGCTTCTGAAGCTGCAAACGCAAATTCATCAAAGTTCACCAAAAAATAAATTTTCGACTTTGGTCCCCCAAATGACTCTAAACATCATTAGAAACATACCTATAAAAATATTTTCTGCAAAAAGGCCTTTATTCGTGTTTTTTGGATCAAAAATGAAAACGTCAATTTACGCTTCTGAAGCTGCAAACGCAAATTTCATCAAAGTTCACCAAAAAATAAATTTTCGACTTTGGTCCCCCAAATGACTCTAAACATCATTAGAAACATACCTATAAAAATATTTTCTGCAAAAAGGCCTTTATTCGTGTTTTTTGGATCAAAAATGAAAACGTCAATTTACGCTTCTGAAGCTGTAAACGCAAATTTCATCAAAGTTCACCAAAAAATAAATGTTCGACTTTGGTCCCCCAAATGACTCTAAACATCATTAGAAACATACCTATAAAAATATTTTCTGCAAAAAGCCCTTTATTCGTGTTTTTTGGATCAAAAATGAAAACGTCAATTTACGCTTCTGAAGCTGTAAACGCAAATTTCATCAAAGTTCACCAAAAAATAAATGTTCGACTTTGGTCCCCCAAATGACTCTAAACATCATTAGAAACATACCTATAAAAATATTTTCTGCAAAAAGCCCTTTATTCGTGTTTTTTTTATCAAAAATGAAAACGTCAATTTACGCTTCTGAAGCTGCAAACGCAAATTTCATCAAAGTTCACCAAAAAATAAATTTTCGACTTTGGTCCCCCAAATGACTCTAAACATCATTAGAAACATACCTATAAAAATATTTTCTGCAAAAAGGCCTTTATTCGTGTTTTTTTTTATCAAAAATGAAAACGTCAATTTACGCTTCTGAAGCTGCAAACGCAAATTTCATCAAAGTTCACCAAAAAATAAATGTTCGACTTTGGTCCCCCAAATGACTCTAAACATCATTAGAAACATACCTATAAAAATATTTTCTGCAAAAAGGCCTTTATTCGTGTTTTTTTTATCAAAAATGAAAACGTCAATTTACGCTTCTGAAGCTGCAAACGCAAATTCATCAAAGTTCACCAAAAAATAAATTTTCGACTTTGGTCCCCCAAATGACTCTAAACATCATTAGAAACATACCTATAAAAATATTTTCTGCAAAAAGGCCTTTATTCGTGTTTTTTTTATCAAAAATGAAAACGTCAATTTACGCTTCTGAAGCTGCAAACGCAAATTTCATCAAAGTTCACCAAAAAATAAATTTTCGACTTTGGTCCCCCAAATGACTCTAAACATCATTAGAAACATACCTATAAAAATATTTTCTGCAAAAAGGCCTTTATTCGTGTTTTTTTTATCAAAAATGAAAACGTCAATTTACGCTTCTGAAGCTGCAAACGCAAATTTCATCAAAGTTCACCAAAAAATAAATGTTCGACTTTGGTCCCCCAAATGACTCTAAACATCATTAGAAACATACCTATAAAAATATTTTCTGCAAAAAGGCCTTTATTCGTGTTTTTTTTATCAAAAATGAAAACGTCAATTTACGCTTCTGAAGCTGCAAACGCAAATTTCATCAAAGTTCACCAAAAAATAAATGTTCGACTTTGGTCCCCCAAATGACTCTAAACATCATTAGAAACATACCTATAAAAATATTTTCTGCAAAAAGGCCTTTATTCGTGTTTCTTGGATCAAAAATGAAAACGTCAATTTACGCTTCTGAAGCTGCAAACGCAAATTTCATCAAAGTTCACCAACAAATAAATTTTCGACTTTGGTCCCCCAAATGACTCTAAACATCATTAGAAACATACCTATAAAAATATTTTCTGCAAAAAGGCCTTTATTCGTGTTTTTTTTTATCAAAAATGAAAACGTCAATTTACGCTTCTGAAGCTGCAAACGCAAATTTCATCAAAGTTCACCAAAAAATAAATGTTCGACTTTGGTCCCCCAAATGACTCTAAACATCATAAGAAACATACCTATAAAAATATTTTCTGCAAAAAGGCCTTTATTCGTGTTTTTTTTATCAAAAATGAAAACGTCAATTTACGCTTCTGAAGCTGCAAACGCAAATTTCATCAAAGTTCACCAAAAAATAAATTTTCGACTTTGGTCCCCCAAATGACTCTAAACATCATTAGAAACATACCTATAAAAATATTTTCTGCAAAAAGGCCTTTATTCGTGTTTTTTTTTATCAAAAATGAAAACGTCAATTTACGCTTCTGAAGCTGCAAACGCAAATTTCATCAAAGTTCACCAAAAAATAAATGTTCGACTTTGGTCCCCCAAATGACTCTAAACATCATTAGAAACATACCTATAAAAATATTTTCTGCAAAAAGGCCTTTATTCGTGTTTTTTTGATCAAAAATGAAAACGTCAATTTACGCTTCTGAAGCTGCAAACGCAAATTCATCAAAGTTCACCAAAAAATAAATTTTCGACTTTGGTCCCCCAAATGACTCTAAACATCATTAGAAACATACCTATAAAAATATTTTCTGCAAAAAGGCCTTTATTCGTGTTTTTTGGATCAAAAATGAAAACGTCAATTTACGCTTCTGAAGCTGCAAACGCAAATTTCATCAAAGTTCACCAAAAAATAAATTTTCGACTTTGGTCCCCCAAATGACTCTAAACATCATTAGAAACATACCTATAAAAATATTTTCTGCAAAAAGGCCTTTATTCGTGTTTTTTTTATCAAAAATGAAAACGTCAATTTACGCTTCTGAAGCTGCAAACGCAAATTTCATCAAAGTTCACCAAAAAATAAATTTTCGACTTTGGTCCCCCAAATGACTCTAAACATCATTAGAAACATACCTATAAAAATATTTTCTGCAAAAAGGCCTTTATTCGTGTTTTTTTGATCAAAAATGAAAACGTCAATTTACGCTTCTGAAGCTGCAAACGCAAATTTCATCAAAGTTCACCAAAAAATAAATTTTCGACTTTGGTCCCCCAAATGACTCTAAACATCATTAGAAACATACCTATAAAAATATTTTCTGCAAAAAGGCCTTTATTCGTGTTTTTTTGATCAAAAATGAAAACGTCAATTTACGCTTCTGAAGCTGCAAACGCAAATTTCATCAAAGTTCACCAAAAAATAAATTTTCGACTTTGGTCCCCCAAATGACTCTAAACATCATTAGAAACATACCTATAAAAATATTTTCTGCAAAAAGGCCTTTATTCGTGTTTTTTTTATCAAAAATGAAAACGTCAATTTACGCTTCTGAAGCTACAAACGCAAATTTCATCAAAGTTCACCAAAAAATAAATGTTCGACTTTGGTCCCCCAAATGACTCTAAACATCATTAGAAACATACCTATAAAATATTTTCTGCAAAAAGGCCTTTATTCGTGTTTTTTTAATCAAAAATGAAAACGTCAATTTACGCTTCTGAAGCTGCAAACGCAAATTTCATCAAAGTTCACCAAAAAATAAATTTTCGACTTTGGTCCCCCAAATGACTCTAAACATCATTAGAAACATACCTATAAAAATATTTTCTGCAAAAAGGCCTTTATTCGTGTTTTTTTTATCAAAAATGAAAACGTCAATTTACGCTTCTGAAGCTGCAAACGCAAATTTCATCAAAGTTCACCAAAAAATAAATTTTCGACTTTGGTCCCCCAAATGACTCTAAACATCATTAGAAACATACCTATAAAAATATTTTCTGCAAAAAGGCCTTTATTCGTGTTTTTTTGATCAAAAATGAAAACGTCAATTTACGCTTCTGAAGCTGCAAACGCAAATTTCATCAAAGTTCACCAAAAAATAAATTTTCGACTTTGGTCCCCCAAATGACTCTAAACATCATTAGAAACATACCTATAAAAATATTTTCTGCAAAAAGGCCTTTATTCGTGTTTTTTTTATCAAAAATGAAAACGTCAATTTACGCTTCTGAAGCTACAAACGCAAATTTCATCAAAGTTCACCAAAAAATAAATGTTCGACTTTGGTCCCCCAAATGACTCTAAACATCATTAGAAACATACCTATAAACATATTTTCTGCAAAAAGGCCTTTATTCGTGTTTTTTTTTATCAAAAATGAAAACGTCAATTTACGCTTCTGAAGCTGCAAACGCAAATTTCATCAAAGTTCACCAAAAAATAAATTTTCGACTTTGGTCCCCCAAATGACTCTAAACATCATTAGAAACATACCTATAAAAATATTTTCTTCAAAAAGGCCTTTATTCGTGTTTTTTTGATCAAAAATGAAAACGTCAATTTACGCTTCTGAAGCTGCAAACGCAAATTTCATCAAAGTTCACCAAAAAATAAATTTTCGACTTTGGTCCCCCAAATGACTCTAAACATCATTAGAAACATACCTATAAAAATATTTTCTGCAAAAAGGCCTTTATTCGTGTTATTTTGATCAAAAATGAAAACGTCAATTTACGCTTCTGAAGCTGCAAACGCAAATTTCATCAAAGTTCACCAAAAAATAAATTTTCGACTTTGGTCCCCCAAATGACTCTAAACATCATTAGAAACATACCTATAAAAATATTTTCTGCAAAAAGGCCTTTATTCGTGTTTTTTTCATCAAAAATGAAAACGTCAATTTACGCTTCTGAAGCTGCAAACGCAAATTTCATCAAAGTTCACCAAAAAATAAATTTTCGACTTTGGTCCCCCAAATGACTCTAAACATCATTAGAAACATACCTATAAAAATATTTTCTGCAAAAAGGCCTTTATTCGTGTTTTTTTCATCAAAAATGAAAACGTCAAATTACGCTTCTGAAGCTGCAAACGCAAATTTCATCAAAGTTCACCAAAAAATAAATTTTCGACTTTGGTCCCCCAAATGACTCTAAACATCATTAGAAACATACCTATAAAAATATTTTCTGCAAAAAGGCCTTTATTCGTGTTTTTTTGATCAAAAATGAAAACGTCAATTTACGCTTCTGAAGCTGCAAACGCAAATTTCATCAAAGTTCACCAAAAAATAAATTTTCGACTTTGGTCCCCCAAATGACTCTAAACATCATTAGAAACATACCTATAAAAATATTTTCTGCAAAAAGGCCTTTATTCGTGTTTTTTTGATCAAAAATGAAAACGTCAATTTACGCTTCTGAAGCTGCAAACGCAAATTTCATCAAAGTTCACCAAAAAATAAATTTTCGACTTTGGTCCCCCAAATGACTCTAAACATCATTAGAAACATACCTATAAAAATATTTTCTGCAAAAAGGCCTTTATTCGTGTTTTTTTTATCAAAAATGAAAACGTCAATTTACGCTTCTGAAGCTACAAACGCAAATTTCATCAAAGTTCACCAAAAAATAAATGTTCGACTTTGGTCCCCCAAATGACTCTAAACATCATTAGAAACATACCTATAAAATATTTTCTGCAAAAAGGCCTTTATTCGTGTTTTTTTAATCAAAAATGAAAACGTCAATTTACGCTTCTGAAGCTGCAAACGCAAATTTCATCAAAGTTCACCAAAAAATAAATTTTCGACTTTGGTCCCCCAAATGACTCTAAACATCATTAGAAACATACCTATAAAAATATTTTCTGCAAAAAGGCCTTTATTCGTGTTTTTTTTATCAAAAATGAAAACGTCAATTTACGCTTCTGAAGCTGCAAACGCAAATTTCATCAAAGTTCACCAAAAAATAAATTTTCGACTTTGGTCCCCCAAATGACTCTAAACATCATTAGAAACATACCTATAAAAATATTTTCTGCAAAAAGGCCTTTATTCGTGTTTTTTTGATCAAAAATGAAAACGTCAATTTACGCTTCTGAAGCTGCAAACGCAAATTTCATCAAAGTTCACCAAAAAATAAATTTTCGACTTTGGTCCCCCAAATGACTCTAAACATCATTAGAAACATACCTATAAAAATATTTTCTGCAAAAAGGCCTTTATTCGTGTTTTTTTTATCAAAAATGAAAACGTCAATTTACGCTTCTGAAGCTACAAACGCAAATTTCATCAAAGTTCACCAAAAAATAAATGTTCGACTTTGGTCCCCCAAATGACTCTAAACATCATTAGAAACATACCTATAAACATATTTTCTGCAAAAAGGCCTTTATTCGTGTTTTTTTTTATCAAAAATGAAAACGTCAATTTACGCTTCTGAAGCTGCAAACGCAAATTTCATCAAAGTTCACCAAAAAATAAATTTTCGACTTTGGTCCCCCAAATGACTCTAAACATCATTAGAAACATACCTATAAAAATATTTTCTTCAAAAAGGCCTTTATTCGTGTTTTTTTGATCAAAAATGAAAACGTCAATTTACGCTTCTGAAGCTGCAAACGCAAATTTCATCAAAGTTCACCAAAAAATAAATTTTCGACTTTGGTCCCCCAAATGACTCTAAACATCATTAGAAACATACCTATAAAAATATTTTCTGCAAAAAGGCCTTTATTCGTGTTTTTTTTATCAAAAATGAAAGCGTCAATTTACGCTTCTGAAGCTGCAAACGCAAATTTCATCAAAGTTCACCAAAAAATAAATTTTCGACTTTGGTCCCCCAAATGACTCTTAACATCATTAGAAACATACCTATACAAATATTTTCTGCAAAAAGGCCTTTATTCGTGTTTTTTTGATCAAAAATGAAAACGTCAATTTACGCTTCTGAAGCTGCAAACGCAAATTTCATCAAAGTTCACCAAAAAATAAATTTTCGACTTTGGTCCCCCAAATGACTCTAAACATCATTAGAAACATACCTATACAAATATTTTCTGCAAAAAGGCCTTTATTCGTGTTTTTTTTATCAAAAATGAAAACGTCAATTTACGCTTCTGAAGCTGCAAACGCAAATTTCATCAAAGTTCACCAAAAAATAAATTTTCGACTTTGGTCCCCCAAATGACTCTAAACATCATTAGAAACATACCTATAAAAATATTTTCTGCAAAAAGGCCTTTATTCGTGTTTTTTTTATCAAAAATGAAAACGTCAATTTACGCTTCTGAAGCTGCAAACGCAAATTTCATCAAAGTTCACCAAAATAAATTTTCGACTTTGGTCCCCCAAATGACTCTAAACATCATTAGAAACATACATATACAAATATTTTCTGCAAAAAGGCCTTTATTCGTGTTTTTTTGATCAAAAATGAAAACGTCAATTTACGCTTCTGAAGCTGCAAACGCAAATTTCATCAAAGTTCACCAAAAAATAAATTTTCGACTTTGGTCCCCCAAATGACTCTAAACATCATTAGAAACATACCTATAAAAATATTTTCTGCAAAAAGGCCTTTATTCGTGTTTTTTTGATCAAAAATGAAAACGTCAATTTACGCTTCTGAAGCTGCAAACGCAAATTTCATCAAAGTTCACCAAAAAATAAATTTTCGACTTTGGTCCCCCAAATGACTCTAAACATCATTAGAAACATACCTATAAAAATATTTTCTGCAAAAAGGCCTTTATTCGTGTTTTTTTTATCAAAAATGAAAGCGTCAATTTACGCTTCTGAAGCTGCAAACGCAAATTTCATCAAAGTTCACCCAAAAATAAATTTTCGACTTTGGTCCCCCAAATGACTCTTAACATCATTAGAAACATACCTATACAAATATTTTCTGCAAAAAGGCCTTTATTCGTGTTTTTTTGATCAAAAATGAAAACGTCAATTTACGCTTCTGAATCTGCAAACGCAAATTTCATCAAAGTTCACCAAAAAATAAATTTTCGACTTTGGTCCCCCAAATGACTCTAAACATCATTAGAAACATACCTATAAACATATTTTCTGCAAAAAGGCCTTTATTCGTGTTTTTTTTTATCAAAAATGAAAACGTCAATTTACGCTTCTGAAGCTGCAAACGCAAATTTCATCAAAGTTCACCAAAAAATAAATTTTCGACTTTGGTCCCCCAAATGACTCTAAACATCATTAGAAACATACCTATACAAATATTTTCTGCAAAAAGGCCTTTATTCGTGTTTTTTTTTATCAAAAATGAAAACGTCAATTTACGCTTCTGAAGCTGCAAACGCAAATTTCATCAAAGTTCACCAAAAAATAAATTTTCGACTTTGGTCCCCCAAATGACTCTAAACATCATTAGAAACATACCTATAAAAATATTTTCTGCAAAAAGGCCTTTATTCGTGTTTTTTGGATCAAAAATGAAAACGTCAATTTACGCTTCTGAAGCTGCAAACGCAAATTTCATCAAAGTTCACCAAAAAATAAATTTTCGACTTTGGTCCCCCAAATGACTCTAAACATCATTAGAAACATACCTATAAAAATATTTTCTGCAAAAAGGCCTTTATTCGTGTTTTTTTGATCAAAAATGAAAACGTCAATTTACGCTTCTGAAGCTGCAAACGCAAATTTCATCAAAGTTCACCAAAAAATAAATTTTCGACTTTGGTCCCCCAAATGACTCTAAACATCATTAGAAACATACCTATAAACATATTTTCTGCAAAAAGGGATTTATTCGTGTTTTTTTGATCAAAAATGAAAACGTCAATTTACGCTTCTGAAGCTGCAAACGCAAATTTCATCAAAGTTCACCAAAAAATAAATTTTCGACTTTGGTCCCCCAAATGACTCTAAACATCATTAGAAACATACCTATAAAAATATTTTATTCAAAAAGGCCTTTATTCGTTTTTTTTTTTATCAAAAATGAAAACGTCAATTTACGCTTCTGAAGCTGCAAACGCAAATTTCATCAAAGTTCACCAAAAAATAAATTTTCGACTTTGGTCCCCCAAATGACTCTAAACATCATTAGAAACATACCTATAAAAATATTTTCTGCAAAAAGGCCTTTATTCGTGTTTTTTTTATCAAAAATGAAAACGTCAATTTACGCTTCTGAAGCTGCAAACGCAAATTTCATCAAAGTTCACCAAAAAATAAATTTTCGACTTTGGTCCCCCAAATGACTCTAAACATCATTAGAAACATACCTATAAAAATATTTTCTGCAAAAAGGCCTTTATTCGTGTTTTTTTTATCAAAAATGAAAGCGTCAATTTACGCTTCTGAAGCTGCAAACGCAAATTTCATCAAAGTTCACCAAAAAATAAATTTTCGACTTTGGTCCCCCAAATGACTCTTAACATCATTAGAAACATACCTATACAAATATTTTCTGCAAAAAGGCCTTTATTCGTGTTTTTTTGATCAAAAATGAAAACGTCAATTTACGCTTCTGAAGCTGCAAACGCAAATTTCATCAAAGTTCACCAAAAAATAAATTTTCGACTTTGGTCCCCCAAATGACTCTAAACATCATTAGAAACATACCTATAAACATATTTTCTGCAAAAAGGCCTTTATTCGTGTTTTTTTTATCAAAAATGAAAACGTCAATTTACGCTTCTGAAGCTGCAAACGCAAATTTCATCAAAGTTCACCAAAAAATAAATTTTCGACTTTGGTCCCCCAAATGACTCTAAACATCATTAGAAACATACCTATACAAATATTTTCTGCAAAAAGGCCTTTATTCGTGTTTTTTTTTATCAAAAATGAAAACGTCAATTTACGCTTCTGAAGCTGCAAACGCAAATTTCATCAAAGTTCACCAAAATAAATTTTCGACTTTGGTCCCCCAAATGACTCTAAACATCATTAGAAACATACATATAAAAATATTTTCTGCAAAAAGGCCTTTATTCGTGTTTTTTGGATCAAAAATGAAAACGTCAATTTACGCTTCTGAAGCTGCAAACGCAAATTTCATCAAAGTTCACCAACAAATAAATTTTCGACTTTGGTCCCCCAAATGACTCTAAACATTATTAGAAACATACCTATAAAAATATTTTCTGCAAAAAGGCCTTTATTCGTGTTTTTTGGATCAAAAATGAAAACGTCAATTTACGCTTCTGAAGCTGCAAACGCAAATTTCATCAAAGTTCCCCAAAAAATAAATTTTCGACTTTGGTCCCCCAAATGACTCTAAACATCATTAGAAACATACCTATAAAAATATTTTCTGCAAAAAGGCCTTTATTCGTGTTTTTTTGATCAAAAATGAAAACGTCAATTTACGCTTCTGAAGCTGCAAACGCAAATTTCATCAAAGTTCACCAAAAAATAAATTTTCGACTTTGGTCCCCCAAATGACTCTAAACATCATTAGAAACATACCTATAAACATATTTTCTGCAAAAAGGGATTTATTCGTGTTTTTTTTATCAAAAATGAAAACGTCAATTTACGCTTCTGAAGCTGCAAACGCAAATTTCATCAAAGTTCACCAAAAAATAAATTTTCGACTTTGGTCCCCCAAATGACTCTAAACATCATTAGAAACATACCTATAAAAATATTTTCTGCAAAAAGGCCTTTATTCGTGTTTTTTTTTATCAAAAATGAAAACGTCAATTTACGCTTCTGAAGCTGCAAACGCAAATTTCATCAAAGTTCACCAAAAAATAAATTTTCGACTTTGGTCCCCCAAATGACTCTAAACATCATTAGAAACATACCTATAAAAATATTTTCTGCAAAAAGGCCTTTATTCGTGTTTTTTGGATCAAAAATGAAAACGTCAATTTACGCTTCTGAAGCTGCAAACGCAAATTTCATCAAAGTTCACAAAAAAATAAATTTTCGACTTTGGTCCCCCAAATGACTCTAAACATCATTAGAAACATACCTATAAACATATTTTCTGCAAAAAGGCCTTTATTCGTGTTTTTTTTATCAAAAATGAAAACGTCAATTTACGCTTCTGAAGCTGCAAACGCAAATTTCATCAAAGTTCACCAAAAAATAAATTTTCGACTTTGGTCCCCCAAATGACTCTAAACATCATTAGAAACATACCTATAAAAATATTTTCTGCAAAAAGGCCTTTATTCGTGTTTTTTTTATCAAAAATGAAAACGTCAATTTACGCTTCTGAAGCTGCAAACGCAAATTTCATCAAAGTTCACCAAAAAATAAATTTTCGACTTTGGTCCCCCAAATGACTCTAAACATCATTAGAAACATACCTATAAAAATATTTTCTTCAAAAATTCCTTTATTCGTGTTTTTTTTATCAAAAATGAAAGCGTCAATTTACGCTTCTGAAGCTGCAAACGCAAATTTCATCAAAGTTCACCAAAAAATAAATTTTCGACTTTGGTCCCCCAAATGACTCTTAACATCATTAGAAACATACCTATACAAATATTTTCTGCAAAAAGGCCTTTATTCGTGTTTTTTTGATCAAAAATGAAAACGTCAATTTACGCTCCTGAAGCTGCAAACGCAAATTTCATCAAAGTTCACCAAAAAATAAATTTTCGACTTTGGTCCCCCAAATGACTCTAAACATCATTAGAAACATACCTATAAACATATTTTCTGCAAAAAGGCCTTTATTCGTGTTTTTTTTATCAAAAATGAAAACGTCAATTTACGCTTCTGAAGCTGCAAACGCAAATTTCATCAAAGTTCACCAAAAAATAAATTTTCGACTTTGGTCCCCCAAATGACTCTAAACATCATTAGAAACATACCTATAAAAATATTTTCTGCAAAAAGGCCTTTATTCGTGTTTTTTTTATCAAAAATGAAAACGTCAATTTACGCTTCTGAAGCTGCAAACGCAAATTTCATCAAAGTTCACCAAAATAAATTTTCGACTTTGGTCCCCCAAATGACTCTAAACATCATTAGAAACATACATATAAAAATATTTTCTGCAAAAAGGCCTTTATTCGTGTTTTTTTTATCAAAAATGAAAACGTCAATTTACGCTTCTGAAGCTGCAAACGCAAATTTCATCAAAGTTCACCAAAAAATAAATTTTCGACTTTGGTCCCCCAAATGACTCTAAACATCATTAGAAACATACCTATAAAAATATTTTCTGCAAAAAGGCCTTTATTCGTGTTTTTTGGATCAAAAATGAAAACGTCAATTTACGCTTCTGAAGCTGCAAACGCAAATTTCATCAAAGTTCACCAAAAAATAAATTTTCGACTTTGGTCCCCCAAATGACTCTAAACATCATTAGAAACATACCTATAAAAATATTTTCTGCAAAAAGGCCTTTATTCGTGTTTTTTTGATCAAAAATGAAAACGTCAATTTACGCTTCTGAAGCTGCAAACGCAAATTTCATCAAAGTTCACCAAAAAATAAATTTTCGACTTTGGTCCCCCAAATGATTCTAAACATCATTAGAAACATACCTATAAAAATATTTTCTGCAAAAAGGCCTTTATTCGTGTTTTTTTGATCAAAAATGAAAACGTCAATTTACGCTTCTGAAGCTGCAAACGCAAATTTCATCAAAGTTCACCAAAAAATAAATTTTCGACTTTGGTCCCGCAAATGACTCTAAACATCATTAGAAACATACCTATAAAAATGTTTTCTGCAAAAAGGCCTTTATTCGTGTTTTTTTTTATCAAAAATGAAAACGTCAATTTACGCTTCTGAAGCTGCAAACGCAAATTTCATCAAAGTTCACCAAAAAATAAATTTTCGACTTTGGTCCCCCAAATGACTCTAAACATCATTAGAAACATACCTATAAAAATATTTTCTGCAAAAAGGCCTTTATTCGTGTTTTTTGGATCAAAAATGAAAACGTCAATTTACGCTTCTGAAGCTGCAAACGCAAATTTCATCAAAGTTCACCAAAAAATAAATTTTTGACTTTGGTCCCCCAAATGACTCTTAACATCATTAGAAACATACCTATAAAAATATTTTCTGCAAAAAGGCCTTTATTCGTGTTCTTTTGATCAAAAATGAAAACGTCAATTTACGCTTCTGAAGCTGCAAACGCAAATTTCATCAAAGTTCACCAAAAAATAAATTTTCGACTTTGGTCCCCCAAATGACTCTAAACATCATTAGAAACATACCTATAAAAATATTTTCTGCAAAAAGGCCTCTATTCGTGTTTTTTTTATGAAAAATGAAAACGTCAATTTACGCTTCTGAAGCTGCAAACGCAAATTTCATCAAAGTTCACCAAAATATAAATTTTCGACTTTGGTCCCCCAAATGACTCTAAACATCATTAGAAACATACCTATAAAAATATTTTCTGCAAAAAGGCCTTTATTCGTGTTTTTTGGATCAAAAATGAAAACGTCAATTTACGCTTCTGAAGCTGCAAACGCAAATTTCATCAAAGTTCACCAAAAAATAAATTTTCGACTTTGTTCCCCCAAATGACTCTAAACATCATTAGAAACATACCTATAAAAATATTTTCTGCAAAAAGGCCTTTATTCGTGTTTTTTTGATCAAAAATGAAAACGTCAATTTACGCTTCTGAAGCTGCAAACGCAAATTTCATCAAAGTTCACCAAAAAATAAATTTTCGACTTTGGTCCCCCAAATGACTCTAAACATCATTAGAAACATACCTATAAAAATATTTTCTGCAAAAAGGCCTTTATTCGTGTTTTTTTTTATCAAAAATGAAAACGTCAATTTACGCTTCTGAAGCTGCAAACGCAAATTTCATCAAAGTTCACCAAAAAATAAATTTTCGACTTTGGTCCCCCAAATGACTCTAAACATCATTAGAAACATACCTATAAAAATATTTTCTGCAAAAAGGCCTTTATTCGTGTTTTTTGGATCAAAAATGAAAACGTCAATTTACGCTTCTGAAGCTGCAAACGCAAATTTCATCAAAGTTCACCAAAAAATAAATTTTTGACTTTGGTCCCCCAAATGACTCTTAACATCATTAGAAACATACCTATAAAAAATATTTTCTGCAAAAAGGCCTTTATTCGTGTTCTTTTGATCAAAAATGAAAACGTCAATTTACGCTTCTGAAGCTGCAAACGCAAATTTCATCAAAGTTCACCAAAAAATAAATTTTCGACTTTGGTCCCCCAAATGACTCTAAACATCATTAGAAACATACCTATAAAAATATTTTCTGCAAAAAGGCCTCTATTCGTGTTTTTTTTATGAAAAATGAAAACGTCAATTTACGCTTCTGAAGCTGCAAACGCAAATTTCATCAAAGTTCACCAAAAAATAAATTTTCGACTTTGGTCCCCCAAATGACTCTTAACATCATTAGAAACATACCTATAAAAATATTTTCTGCAAAAAGGCCTTTATTCGTGTTTTTTGGATCAAAAATGAAAACGTCAATTTACGCTTCTGAAGCTGCAAACGCAAATTTCATCAAAGTTCACCAAAAAATAAATTTTCGACTTTGTTCCCCCAAATGACTCTAAACATCATTAGAAACATACCTATAAAAATATTTTCTGCAAAAAGGCCTTTATTCGTGTTTTTTTGATCAAAAATGAAAACGTCAATTTACGCTTCTGAAGCTGCAAACGCAAATTTCATCAAAGTTCACCAAAAAATAAATTTTCGACTTTGGTCCCCCAAATGACTCTAAACATCATTAGAAACATACCTATAAAAATATTTTCTGCAAAAAGGCCTTTATTCGTGTTTTTTTTTATCAAAAATGAAAACGTCAATTTACGCTTCTGAAGCTGCAAACGCAAATTTCATCAAAGTTCACCAAAAAATAAATTTTCGACTTTGGTCCCCCAAATGACTCTAAACATCATTAGAAACATACCTATAAAAATATTTTCTGCAAAAAGGCCTTTATTCGTGTTTTTTGGATCAAAAATGAAAACGTCAATTTACGCTTCTGAAGCTGCAAACGCAAATTTCATCAAAGTTCACCAAAAAATAAATTTTCGACTTTGGTCCCCCAAATGACTCTAAACATCATTAGAAACATACCTATAAACATATTTTCTGCAAAAAGGCCTTTATTCGTGTTTTTTTTATCAAAAAAGAAAACGTCAATTTACGCTTCTGAAGCTGCAAACGCAAATTTCATCAAAGTTCACCAAAAAATAAATTTTCGACTTTGGTCCCCCAAATGACTCTAAACATCATTAGAAACATACCTATAAAAATATTTTCTGCAAAAAGGCCTTTATTCGTGTTTTTTTTATCAAAAATGAAAACGTCAATTTACGCTTCTGAAGCTGCAAACGCAAATTTCATCAAAGTTCACCAAAAAAAATTTTCGACTTTGGTCCCCCAAATGACTCTAAACATCATTAGAAACATACCTATAAAAATATTTTCTGCAAAAAGGCCTTTATTCGTGTTTTTTTTATCAAAAATGAAAACGTCAATTTACGCTTCTGAAGCTGCAAACGCAAATTTCATCAAAGTTCACCAAAAAATAAATTTTCGACTTTGGTCCCCCAAATGACTCTAAACATCATTAGAAACATACCTATACAAATATTTTCTGCAAAAAGGCCTTTATTCGTGTTTTTTGGATCAAAAATGAAAACGTCAATTTACGCTTCTGAAGCTGCAAACGCAAATTTCATCAAAGTTCACCAAAAAATAAATTTTCGACTTTGGTCCCCCAAATGACTCTAAACATCATTAGAAACATACCTATAAAAATATTTTCTGCAAAAAGGCCTTTATTCGTGTTTTTTGGATCAAAAATGAAAACGTCAATTTACGCTTCTGAAGCTGCAAACGCAAATTTCATCAAAGTTCACCAAAAAATAAATTTTCGACTTTGGTCCCCCAAATGACTCTAAACATCATTAGAAACATACCTATAAAAATATTTTCTGCAAAAAGGCCTTTATTCGTGTTTTTTGTATCAAAAATGAAAACGTCAATTTACGCTTCTGAAGCTGCAAACGCAAATTTCATCAAAGTTCACCAAAAAATAAATTTTCGACTTTGGTCCCCCAAATGACTCTAAACATCATTAGAAACATACCTATACAAATATTTTCTGCGAAAAGACCTTTATTCGTGTTTTTTTTTTATCAAAAATGAAAACGTCAATTTTCGCTTCTGAAGCTGCAAACGCAAATTTCATCAAAGTTCACCAAAAAATAAATTTTCGACTTTGGTCCCCCAAATGACTCTAAACATCATTAGAAACATACCTATAAAAATATTTTCTGCAAAAAGGCCTTTATTCGTGTTTTTTGGATCAAAAATGAAAACGTCAATTTACGCTTCTGAAGCTGCAAACGCAAATTTCATCAAAGTTCACCAAAAAATAAATTTTCGACTTTGGTCCCCCAAATGACTCTAAACATCATTAGAAACATACCTATAAAAATATTTTCTGCAAAAAGGCCTTTATTCGTGTTTTTTTTATCAAAAATGAAAACGTCAATTTACGCTTCTGAAGCTGCAAACGCAAATTTCATCAAAGTTCACCAAAAAATAAATTTTCGACTTTGGTCCCCCAAATGACTCTAAACATCATTAGAAACATACCTATAAAAATATTTTCTGCAAAAAGGCCTTTATTCGTGTTTTTTTTTTAAAAAAAATGAAAACGTCAATTTACGCTTCTGAAGCTGCAAACGCAAATTTCATCAAAGTTCACCAAAAAATAAATTTTCGACTTTGGTCCCCCAAATGACTCTAAACATCATTAGAAACATACCTATAAAAATATTTTCTGCAAAAAGGCCTTTATTCGTGTTTTTTGTATCAAAAATGAAAACGTCAATTTACGCTTCTGAAGCTGCAAACGCAAATTTCATCAAAGTTCACCAAAAAATAAATTTTCGACTTTGGTCCCCCAAATGACTCTAAACATCATTAGAAACATACCTATACAAATATTTTCTGCGAAAAGGCCTTTATTCGTGTTTTTTTTCATCAAAAATGAAAACGTCAATTTTCGCTTCTGAAGCTGCAAACGCAAATTTCATCAAAGTTCACCAAAAAATAAATTTTCGACTTTGGTCCCCCAAATGACTCTAAACATCATTAGAAACATACCTATAAAAATATTTTCTGCAAAAAGGCCTTTATTCGTGTTTTTTGGATCAAAAATGAAAACGTCAATTTACGCTTCTGAAGCTGCAAACGCAAATTTCATCAAAGTTCACCAAAAAATAAATTTTCGAATTTGGTCCCCCAAATGACTCTAAACATCATTAGAAACATACCTATAAAAATATTTTCTGCAAAAAGGCCTTTATTCGTGTTTTTTTGATCAAAAATGGAAACGTCAATTTACGCTTCTGAAGCTGCAAACGCAAATTTCATCAAAGTTCACCAAAAAATAAATTTTCGACTTTGGTCCCCCAAATGACTCTAAACATCATTAGAAACATACCTATAAAAATATTTTCTGCAAAAAGGCCTTTATTCGTGTTTTTTGGATCAAAAATGAAAACGTCAATTTACGCTTCTGAAGCTGCAAACGCAAATTTCATCAAAGTTCACCAAAAAATAAATTTTCGACTTTGGTCCCCCAAATGACTCTAAACATCATTAGAAACATACCTATAAAAATATTTTCTGCAAAAAGGCCTTTATTCGTGTTTTTTGTATCAAAAATGAAAACGTCAATTTACGCTTCTGAAGCTGCAAACGCAAATTTCATCAAAGTTCACCAAAAAATAAATTTTCGACTTTGGTCCCCCAAATGACTCTAAACATCATTAGAAACATACCTATACAAATATTTTCTGCGAAAAGGCCTTTATTCGTGTTTTTTTTCATCAAAAATGAAAACGTCAATTTTCGCTTCTGAAGCTGCAAACGCAAATTTCATCAAAGTTCACCAAAAAATAAATTTTCGACTTTGGTCCCCCAAATGACTCTAAACATCATTAGAAACATACCTATAAAAATATTTTCTGCAAAAAGGCCTTTATTCGTGTTTTTTGGATCAAAAATGAAAACGTCAATTTACGCTTCTGAAGCTGCAAACGCAAATTTCATCAAAGTTCACCAAAAAATAAATTTTCGAATTTGGTCCCCCAAATGACTCTAAACATCATTAGAAACATACCTATAAAAATATTTTCTGCAAAAAGGCCTTTATTCGTGTTTTTTTGATCAAAAATGGAAACGTCAATTTACGCTTCTGAAGCTGCAAACGCAAATTTCATCAATGTTCACCAAAAAATAAATTTTCGACTTTGGTCCCCCAAATGACTCTAAACATCATTAGAAACATACATATACAAATATTTTCTGCAAAAAGGCCTTTATTCGTGTTTTTTTTATCAAAAATGAAAACGTCAATTTACGCTTCTGAAGCTGCAAACGCAAATTTCATCAAAGTTCACCAAAAAATAAATTTTCGACTTTGGTCCCCCAAATGACTCTAAACATCATTAGAAACATACCTATAAAAATATTTTCTGCAAAAAGGCCTTTATTCGTGTTTTTTTGATCAAAAATGAAAACGTCAATTTACGCTTCTGAAGCTGCAAACGCAAATTTCATCAAAGTTCACCAAAAAATAAATTTTCGACTTTGGTCCCCCAAATGACTCTAAACATCATTAGAAACATACATATACAAATATTTTCTGCAAAAAGGCCTTTATTCGTGTTTTTTTTATCAAAAATGAAAACGTCAATTTACGCTTCTGAAGCTGCAAACGCAAATTTCATCAAAGTTCACCAAAAAATAAATTTTCGACTTTGGTCCCCCAAATGACTCTAAACATCATTAGAAACATACCTATAAAAATATTTTCTGCAAAAAGGCCTTTATTCGTGTTTTTTTTATCAAAAATGAAAACGGCAATTTACGCTTCTGAAGCTGCAAACGCAAATTTCATCAAAGTTCACCAAAAAATAAATTTTCGACTTTGGTCCCCCAAATGACTCTAAACATCATTAGAAAAATACCTATAAAAATATTTTCTGCAAAAAGGCCTTTATTCGTGTTTTTTTTTATCAAAAATGAAAACGGCAATTTACGCTTCTGAAGCTGCAAACGCAAATTTCATCAAAGTTCACCAAAAAATAAATTTTCGACTTTGGTCCCCCAAATGACTCTAAACATCATTAGAAACATACCTATAAAAATATTTTCTGCAAAAAGGCCTTTATTCGTGTTTTTTTGATCAAAAATGAAAACGTCAATTTACGCTTCTGAAGCTGCAAACGCAAATTTCATCAAAGTTCACCAAAAAATAAATTTTCGACTTTGGTCCCCCAAATGACTCTAAACATCATTAGAAACATACCTATAAACATATTTTCTGCAAAAAGGCCTTTATTCGTGTTTTTTTTTATGAAAAATGAAAACGTCAATTTACGCTTCTGAAGCTGCAAACGCAAATTTCATCAAAGTTCACCAAAAAATAAAATTTCGACTTTGTTCCCCAAATGACTCTAAACATCATTAGAAACATACCTATAAAAATATTTTCTGCAAAAAGGCCTTTATTCGTGTTTTTTTGATCAAAAATGAAAACGTCAATTTACGCTTCTGAAGCTGCAAACGCAAATTTCATCAAAGTTCACCAAAAAATAAATTTTCGACTTTGGTCCCCCAAATGACTCTAAACATCATTAGAAACATACCTATAAAAATATTTTCTGCAAAAAGGCCTTTATTCGTGTTTTTTTGATCAAAAATGAAAACGTCAATTTACGCTTCTGAAGCTGCAAACGCAAATTTCATCAAAGTTCACCAAAAAATAAATTTTCGACTTTGGTCCCCCAAATGACTCTAAACATCATTAGAAACATACCTATAAAAATCGTTTCTGCAAAAAGGCCTTTATTCGTGTTTTTTTTTATCAAAAATGAAAACGTCAATTTACGCTTCTGAAGCTGCAAACGCAAATTTCATCAAAGTTCACCAAAATAAATTTTCGACTTTGGTCCCCCAAATGACTCTAAACATCATTAGAAACATACCTATAAAAATATTTTCTGCAAAAAGGCCTTTATTCGTGTTTTTTTGATCAAAAATGAAAACGTCAATTTACGCTTCTGAAGCTGCAAACGCAAATTTCATCAAAGTTCACCAAAAAATAAATTTTCGACTTTGGTCCCCCAAATGACTCTAAACATCATTAGAAACATACCTATAAAAATATTTTCTGCAAAAAGGCCTTTATTCGTGTTTTTTTGGATCAAAAATGAAAACGTCAATTTACGCTTCTGAAGCTGCAAACGCAAATTTCATCAAAGTTCACCAAAAAATAAATTTTCGACTTTGGTCCCCCAAATGACTCTAAACATCATTAGAAACATACCTATAAAAATATTTTCTGCAAAAAGGCCTTTATTCGTGTTTTTTTGATCAAAAATGAAAACGTCAATTTACGCTTCTGAAGCTGCAAACGCAAATTTCATCAAAGTTCACCAAAAAATAAATTTTCGACTTTGGTCCCCCAAATGACTCTAAACATCATTAGAAACATACCTATAAAAATATTTTCTGCAAAAAGGCCTTTATTCGTGTTTTTTTTATCAAAAATGAAAACGTCAATTTACGCTTCTGAAGCTGCAAACGCAAATTTCATCAAAGTTCACCAAAAAATAAATTTTCGACTTTGGTCCCCCAAATGACTCTAAACATCATTAGAAACATACCTATAAAAATATTTTCTGCAAAAAGGCCTTT
>CAKZFU010000022.1:2500-38020 GCA_936450465.1 Gibbula magus
ACCCTAACCCTAACCCTAACCCTAACCCTAACCCTAACCCTAACCCTAACCCTAACCCTAACCCTAACCCTAACCCTAACCCTAACCCTAACCCTAACCCTAACCCTAACCCTAACCCTAACCCTAACCCTAACCCTAACCCTAACCCTAACCCTAACCCTAACCCTAACCCTAACCCTAACCCTAACCCTAACCCTAACCCTAACCCTAACCCTAACCCTAACCCTAACCCTAACCCTAACCCTAACCCTAACCCTAACCCTAACCCTAACCCTAACCCTAACCCTAACCCTAACCCTAACCCTAACCCTAACCCTAACCCTAACCCTAACCCTAACCCTAACCCTAACCCTAACCCTAACCCTAACCCTAACCCTAACCCTAACCCTAACCCTAACCCTAACCCTAACCCTAACCCTAACCCTAACCCTAACCCTAACCCTAACCCTAACCCTAACCCTAACCCTAACCCTAACCCTAACCCTAACCCTAACCCTAACCCTAACCCTAACCCTAACCCTAACCCTAACCCTAACCCTAACCCTAACCCTAACCCTAACCCTAACCCTAACCCTAACCCTAACCCTAACCCTAACCCTAACCCTAACCCTAACCCTAACCCTAACCCTAACCCTAACCCTAACCCTAACCCTAACCCTAACCCTAACCCTAACCCTAACCCTAACCCTAACCCTAACCCTAACCCTAACCCTAACCCTAACCCTAACCCTAACCCTAACCCTAACCCTAACCCTAACCCTAACCCTAACCCTAACCCTAACCCTAACCCTAACCCTAACCCTAACCCTAACCCTAACCCTAACCCTAACCCTAACCCTAACCCTAACCCTAACCCTAACCCTAACCCTAACCCTAACCCTAACCCTAACCCTAACCCTAACCCTAACCCTAACCCTAACCCTAACCCTAACCCTAACCCTAACCCTAACCCTAACCCTAACCCTAACCCTAACCCTAACCCTAACCCTAACCCTAACCCTAACCCTAACCCTAACCCTAACCCTAACCCTAACCCTAACCCTAACCCTAACCCTAACCCTAACCCTAACCCTAACCCTAACCCTAACCCTAACCCTAACCCTAACCCTAACCCTAACCCTAACCCTAACCCTAACCCTAACCCTAACCCTAACCCTAACCCTAACCCTAACCCTAACCCTAACCCTAACCCTAACCCTAACCCTAACCCTAACCCTAACCCTAACCCTAACCCTAACCCTAACCCTAACCCTAACCCTAACCCTAACCCTAACCCTAACCCTAACCCTAACCCTAACCCTAACCCTAACCCTAACCCTAACCCTAACCCTAACCCTAACCCTAACCCTAACCCTAACCCTAACCCTAACCCTAACCCTAACCCTAACCCTAACCCTAACCCTAACCCTAACCCTAACCCTAACCCTAACCCTAACCCTAACCCTAACCCTAACCCTAACCCTAACCCTAACCCTAACCCTAACCCTAACCCTAACCCTAACCCTAACCCTAACCCTAACCCTAACCCTAACCCTAACCCTAACCCTAACCCTAACCCTAACCCTAACCCTAACCCTAACCCTAACCCTAACCCTAACCCTAACCCTAACCCTAACCCTAACCCTAACCCTAACCCTAACCCTAACCCTAACCCTAACCCTAACCCTAACCCTAACCCTAACCCTAACCCTAACCCTAACCCTAACCCTAACCCTAACCCTAACCCTAACCCTAACCCTAACCCTAACCCTAACCCTAACCCTAACCCTAACCCTAACCCTAACCCTAACCCTAACCCTAACCCTAACCCTAACCCTAACCCTAACCCTAACCCTAACCCTAACCCTAACCCTAACCCTAACCCTAACCCTAACCCTAACCCTAACCCTAACCCTAACCCTAACCCTAACCCTAACCCTAACCCTAACCCTAACCCTAACCCTAACCCTAACCCTAACCCTAACCCTAACCCTAACCCTAACCCTAACCCTAACCCTAACCCTAACCCTAACCCTAACCCTAACCCTAACCCTAACCCTAACCCTAACCCTAACCCTAACCCTAACCCTAACCCTAACCCTAACCCTAACCCTAACCCTAACCCTAACCCTAACCCTAACCCTAACCCTAACCCTAACCCTAACCCTAACCCTAACCCTAACCCTAACCCTAACCCTAACCCTAACCCTAACCCTAACCCTAACCCTAACCCTAACCCTAACCCTAACCCTAACCCTAACCCTAACCCTAACCCTAACCCTAACCCTAACCCTAACCCTAACCCTAACCCTAACCCTAACCCTAACCCTAACCCTAACCCTAACCCTAACCCTAACCCTAACCCTAACCCTAACCCTAACCCTAACCCTAACCCTAACCCTAACCCTAACCCTAACCCTAACCCTAACCCTAACCCTAACCCTAACCCTAACCCTAACCCTAACCCTAACCCTAACCCTAACCCTAACCCTAACCCTAACCCTAACCCTAACCCTAACCCTAACCCTAACCCTAACCCTAACCCTAACCCTAACCCTAACCCTAACCCTAACCCTAACCCTAACCCTAACCCTAACCCTAACCCTAACCCTAACCCTAACCCTAACCCTAACCCTAACCCTAACCCTAACCCTAACCCTAACCCTAACCCTAACCCTAACCCTAACCCTAACCCTAACCCTAACCCTAACCCTAACCCTAACCCTAACCCTAACCCTAACCCTAACCCTAACCCTAACCCTAACCCTAACCCTAACCCTAACCCTAACCCTAACCCTAACCCTAACCCTAACCCTAACCCTAACCCTAACCCTAACCCTAACCCTAACCCTAACCCTAACCCTAACCCTAACCCTAACCCTAACCCTAACCCTAACCCTAACCCTAACCCTAACCCTAACCCTAACCCTAACCCTAACCCTAACCCTAACCCTAACCCTAACCCTAACCCTAACCCTAACCCTAACCCTAACCCTAACCCTAACCCTAACCCTAACCCTAACCCTAACCCTAACCCTAACCCTAACCCTAACCCTAACCCTAACCCTAACCCTAACCCTAACCCTAACCCTAACCCTAACCCTAACCCTAACCCTAACCCTAACCCTAACCCTAACCCTAACCCTAACCCTAACCCTAACCCTAACCCTAACCCTAACCCTAACCCTAACCCTAACCCTAACCCTAACCCTAACCCTAACCCTAACCCTAACCCTAACCCTAACCCTAACCCTAACCCTAACCCTAACCCTAACCCTAACCCTAACCCTAACCCTAACCCTAACCCTAACCCTAACCCTAACCCTAACCCTAACCCTAACCCTAACCCTAACCCTAACCCTAACCCTAACCCTAACCCTAACCCTAACCCTAACCCTAACCCTAACCCTAACCCTAACCCTAACCCTAACCCTAACCCTAACCCTAACCCTAACCCTAACCCTAACCCTAACCCTAACCCTAACCCTAACCCTAACCCTAACCCTAACCCTAACCCTAACCCTAACCCTAACCCTAACCCTAACCCTAACCCTAACCCTAACCCTAACCCTAACCCTAACCCTAACCCTAACCCTAACCCTAACCCTAACCCTAACCCTAACCCTAACCCTAACCCTAACCCTAACCCTAACCCTAACCCTAACCCTAACCCTAACCCTAACCCTAACCCTAACCCTAACCCTAACCCTAACCCTAACCCTAACCCTAACCCTAACCCTAACCCTAACCCTAACCCTAACCCTAACCCTAACCCTAACCCTAACCCTAACCCTAACCCTAACCCTAACCCTAACCCTAACCCTAACCCTAACCCTAACCCTAACCCTAACCCTAACCCTAACCCTAACCCTAACCCTAACCCTAACCCTAACCCTAACCCTAACCCTAACCCTAACCCTAACCCTAACCCTAACCCTAACCCTAACCCTAACCCTAACCCTAACCCTAACCCTAACCCTAACCCTAACCCTAACCCTAACCCTAACCCTAACCCTAACCCTAACCCTAACCCTAACCCTAACCCTAACCCTAACCCTAACCCTAACCCTAACCCTAACCCTAACCCTAACCCTAACCCTAACCCTAACCCTAACCCTAACCCTAACCCTAACCCTAACCCTAACCCTAACCCTAACCCTAACCCTAACCCTAACCCTAACCCTAACCCTAACCCTAACCCTAACCCTAACCCTAACCCTAACCCTAACCCTAACCCTAACCCTAACCCTAACCCTAACCCTAACCCTAACCCTAACCCTAACCCTAACCCTAACCCTAACCCTAACCCTAACCCTAACCCTAACCCTAACCCTAACCCTAACCCTAACCCTAACCCTAACCCTAACCCTAACCCTAACCCTAACCCTAACCCTAACCCTAACCCTAACCCTAACCCTAACCCTAACCCTAACCCTAACCCTAACCCTAACCCTAACCCTAACCCTAACCCTAACCCTAACCCTAACCCTAACCCTAACCCTAACCCTAACCCTAACCCTAACCCTAACCCTAACCCTAACCCTAACCCTAACCCTAACCCTAACCCTAACCCTAACCCTAACCCTAACCCTAACCCTAACCCTAACCCTAACCCTAACCCTAACCCTAACCCTAACCCTAACCCTAACCCTAACCCTAACCCTAACCCTAACCCTAACCCTAACCCTAACCCTAACCCTAACCCTAACCCTAACCCTAACCCTAACCCTAACCCTAACCCTAACCCTAACCCTAACCCTAACCCTAACCCTAACCCTAACCCTAACCCTAACCCTAACCCTAACCCTAACCCTAACCCTAACCCTAACCCTAACCCTAACCCTAACCCTAACCCTAACCCTAACCCTAACCCTAACCCTAACCCTAACCCTAACCCTAACCCTAACCCTAACCCTAACCCTAACCCTAACCCTAACCCTAACCCTAACCCTAACCCTAACCCTAACCCTAACCCTAACCCTAACCCTAACCCTAACCCTAACCCTAACCCTAACCCTAACCCTAACCCTAACCCTAACCCTAACCCTAACCCTAACCCTAACCCTAACCCTAACCCTAACCCTAACCCTAACCCTAACCCTAACCCTAACCCTAACCCTAACCCTAACCCTAACCCTAACCCTAACCCTAACCCTAACCCTAACCCTAACCCTAACCCTAACCCTAACCCTAACCCTAACCCTAACCCTAACCCTAACCCTAACCCTAACCCTAACCCTAACCCTAACCCTAACCCTAACCCTAACCCTAACCCTAACCCTAACCCTAACCCTAACCCTAACCCTAACCCTAACCCTAACCCTAACCCTAACCCTAACCCTAACCCTAACCCTAACCCTAACCCTAACCCTAACCCTAACCCTAACCCTAACCCTAACCCTAACCCTAACCCTAACCCTAACCCTAACCCTAACCCTAACCCTAACCCTAACCCTAACCCTAACCCTAACCCTAACCCTAACCCTAACCCTAACCCTAACCCTAACCCTAACCCTAACCCTAACCCTAACCCTAACCCTAACCCTAACCCTAACCCTAACCCTAACCCTAACCCTAACCCTAACCCTAACCCTAACCCTAACCCTAACCCTAACCCTAACCCTAACCCTAACCCTAACCCTAACCCTAACCCTAACCCTAACCCTAACCCTAACCCTAACCCTAACCCTAACCCTAACCCTAACCCTAACCCTAACCCTAACCCTAACCCTAACCCTAACCCTAACCCTAACCCTAACCCTAACCCTAACCCTAACCCTAACCCTAACCCTAACCCTAACCCTAACCCTAACCCTAACCCTAACCCTAACCCTAACCCTAACCCTAACCCTAACCCTAACCCTAACCCTAACCCTAACCCTAACCCTAACCCTAACCCTAACCCTAACCCTAACCCTAACCCTAACCCTAACCCTAACCCTAACCCTAACCCTAACCCTAACCCTAACCCTAACCCTAACCCTAACCCTAACCCTAACCCTAACCCTAACCCTAACCCTAACCCTAACCCTAACCCTAACCCTAACCCTAACCCTAACCCTAACCCTAACCCTAACCCTAACCCTAACCCTAACCCTAACCCTAACCCTAACCCTAACCCTAACCCTAACCCTAACCCTAACCCTAACCCTAACCCTAACCCTAACCCTAACCCTAACCCTAACCCTAACCCTAACCCTAACCCTAACCCTAACCCTAACCCTAACCCTAACCCTAACCCTAACCCTAACCCTAACCCTAACCCTAACCCTAACCCTAACCCTAACCCTAACCCTAACCCTAACCCTAACCCTAACCCTAACCCTAACCCTAACCCTAACCCTAACCCTAACCCTAACCCTAACCCTAACCCTAACCCTAACCCTAACCCTAACCCTAACCCTAACCCTAACCCTAACCCTAACCCTAACCCTAACCCTAACCCTAACCCTAACCCTAACCCTAACCCTAACCCTAACCCTAACCCTAACCCTAACCCTAACCCTAACCCTAACCCTAACCCTAACCCTAACCCTAACCCTAACCCTAACCCTAACCCTAACCCTAACCCTAACCCTAACCCTAACCCTAACCCTAACCCTAACCCTAACCCTAACCCTAACCCTAACCCTAACCCTAACCCTAACCCTAACCCTAACCCTAACCCTAACCCTAACCCTAACCCTAACCCTAACCCTAACCCTAACCCTAACCCTAACCCTAACCCTAACCCTAACCCTAACCCTAACCCTAACCCTAACCCTAACCCTAACCCTAACCCTAACCCTAACCCTAACCCTAACCCTAACCCTAACCCTAACCCTAACCCTAACCCTAACCCTAACCCTAACCCTAACCCTAACCCTAACCCTAACCCTAACCCTAACCCTAACCCTAACCCTAACCCTAACCCTAACCCTAACCCTAACCCTAACCCTAACCCTAACCCTAACCCTAACCCTAACCCTAACCCTAACCCTAACCCTAACCCTAACCCTAACCCTAACCCTAACCCTAACCCTAACCCTAACCCTAACCCTAACCCTAACCCTAACCCTAACCCTAACCCTAACCCTAACCCTAACCCTAACCCTAACCCTAACCCTAACCCTAACCCTAACCCTAACCCTAACCCTAACCCTAACCCTAACCCTAACCCTAACCCTAACCCTAACCCTAACCCTAACCCTAACCCTAACCCTAACCCTAACCCTAACCCTAACCCTAACCCTAACCCTAACCCTAACCCTAACCCTAACCCTAACCCTAACCCTAACCCTAACCCTAACCCTAACCCTAACCCTAACCCTAACCCTAACCCTAACCCTAACCCTAACCCTAACCCTAACCCTAACCCTAACCCTAACCCTAACCCTAACCCTAACCCTAACCCTAACCCTAACCCTAACCCTAACCCTAACCCTAACCCTAACCCTAACCCTAACCCTAACCCTAACCCTAACCCTAACCCTAACCCTAACCCTAACCCTAACCCTAACCCTAACCCTAACCCTAACCCTAACCCTAACCCTAACCCTAACCCTAACCCTAACCCTAACCCTAACCCTAACCCTAACCCTAACCCTAACCCTAACCCTAACCCTAACCCTAACCCTAACCCTAACCCTAACCCTAACCCTAACCCTAACCCTAACCCTAACCCTAACCCTAACCCTAACCCTAACCCTAACCCTAACCCTAACCCTAACCCTAACCCTAACCCTAACCCTAACCCTAACCCTAACCCTAACCCTAACCCTAACCCTAACCCTAACCCTAACCCTAACCCTAACCCTAACCCTAACCCTAACCCTAACCCTAACCCTAACCCTAACCCTAACCCTAACCCTAACCCTAACCCTAACCCTAACCCTAACCCTAACCCTAACCCTAACCCTAACCCTAACCCTAACCCTAACCCTAACCCTAACCCTAACCCTAACCCTAACCCTAACCCTAACCCTAACCCTAACCCTAACCCTAACCCTAACCCTAACCCTAACCCTAACCCTAACCCTAACCCTAACCCTAACCCTAACCCTAACCCTAACCCTAACCCTAACCCTAACCCTAACCCTAACCCTAACCCTAACCCTAACCCTAACCCTAACCCTAACCCTAACCCTAACCCTAACCCTAACCCTAACCCTAACCCTAACCCTAACCCTAACCCTAACCCTAACCCTAACCCTAACCCTAACCCTAACCCTAACCCTAACCCTAACCCTAACCCTAACCCTAACCCTAACCCTAACCCTAACCCTAACCCTAACCCTAACCCTAACCCTAACCCTAACCCTAACCCTAACCCTAACCCTAACCCTAACCCTAACCCTAACCCTAACCCTAACCCTAACCCTAACCCTAACCCTAACCCTAACCCTAACCCTAACCCTAACCCTAACCCTAACCCTAACCCTAACCCTAACCCTAACCCTAACCCTAACCCTAACCCTAACCCTAACCCTAACCCTAACCCTAACCCTAACCCTAACCCTAACCCTAACCCTAACCCTAACCCTAACCCTAACCCTAACCCTAACCCTAACCCTAACCCTAACCCTAACCCTAACCCTAACCCTAACCCTAACCCTAACCCTAACCCTAACCCTAACCCTAACCCTAACCCTAACCCTAACCCTAACCCTAACCCTAACCCTAACCCTAACCCTAACCCTAACCCTAACCCTAACCCTAACCCTAACCCTAACCCTAACCCTAACCCTAACCCTAACCCTAACCCTAACCCTAACCCTAACCCTAACCCTAACCCTAACCCTAACCCTAACCCTAACCCTAACCCTAACCCTAACCCTAACCCTAACCCTAACCCTAACCCTAACCCTAACCCTAACCCTAACCCTAACCCTAACCCTAACCCTAACCCTAACCCTAACCCTAACCCTAACCCTAACCCTAACCCTAACCCTAACCCTAACCCTAACCCTAACCCTAACCCTAACCCTAACCCTAACCCTAACCCTAACCCTAACCCTAACCCTAACCCTAACCCTAACCCTAACCCTAACCCTAACCCTAACCCTAACCCTAACCCTAACCCTAACCCTAACCCTAACCCTAACCCTAACCCTAACCCTAACCCTAACCCTAACCCTAACCCTAACCCTAACCCTAACCCTAACCCTAACCCTAACCCTAACCCTAACCCTAACCCTAACCCTAACCCTAACCCTAACCCTAACCCTAACCCTAACCCTAACCCTAACCCTAACCCTAACCCTAACCCTAACCCTAACCCTAACCCTAACCCTAACCCTAACCCTAACCCTAACCCTAACCCTAACCCTAACCCTAACCCTAACCCTAACCCTAACCCTAACCCTAACCCTAACCCTAACCCTAACCCTAACCCTAACCCTAACCCTAACCCTAACCCTAACCCTAACCCTAACCCTAACCCTAACCCTAACCCTAACCCTAACCCTAACCCTAACCCTAACCCTAACCCTAACCCTAACCCTAACCCTAACCCTAACCCTAACCCTAACCCTAACCCTAACCCTAACCCTAACCCTAACCCTAACCCTAACCCTAACCCTAACCCTAACCCTAACCCTAACCCTAACCCTAACCCTAACCCTAACCCTAACCCTAACCCTAACCCTAACCCTAACCCTAACCCTAACCCTAACCCTAACCCTAACCCTAACCCTAACCCTAACCCTAACCCTAACCCTAACCCTAACCCTAACCCTAACCCTAACCCTAAACCCTAACCCTAACCCTAACCCTAACCCTAACCCTAACCCTAACCCTAACCCTAACCCTAACCCTAACCCTAACCCTAACCCTAACCCTAACCCTAACCCTAAACCCTAAACCCTAACCCTAACCCTAACCCTAACCCTAACCCTAACCCTAACCCTAACCCTAACCCTAACCCTAACCCTAACCCTAACCCTAACCCTAACCCTAACCCTAACCCTAACCCTAACCCTAACCCTAACCCTAAACCCTAACCCTAACCCTAACCCTAACCCTAACCCTAACCCTAACCCTAACCCTAACCCTAACCCTAATCAACTTCGTATACCAGCTCTTACCCTAACCCTAACCCTAACCCTAACCCTAACCCTAACCCTAACCCTAACCCTAACCCTAACCCTAACGCTAACCCTAACCCTAACCCTAACCCTAACCCTTAACCCTTGCACCTTAACCCTAACCCCTAGCCCCTAACCCCTAACCCCTAACCCCTTGCACCTTGCACCTTAACCCTTGTACCTTGCATCTTGCACCTTGCATCTTGCATCTTGCACTTTGCACCTTGCACCTTGGCCAATAACCATTGAACAAATGCATATATATATACCTTACAAAAATTAACTTCTTAAAAGGCAAAGGCTGGCTTCCCAAAAGACACATGGCACCCAAAAGAAACGGACTTAAGCGTTACACGCCCGTGACTACGGGAACAAAACGTGACTTCAATTTGTTTAAAGGTAAGTAACCCTTGCTTTAGTATGTGCTTCAGTTAATTTAAAAACAGAGTGAATTTCCCTTGTTAAAGGGAGTCTACTTGCAACTAGGATTGACACGTCAATACTGCAGGTCTTCAAGAATCCCGCTTCAAATTACCTTTGAGCATGTTTCCAGTGCAAACAACATTTTTGGACTGTGTACTTCTCAATAATAATTACGGGAACCAATTTGAATAAATTTGTAAAAGCAGTAAAACAGAATAATACATTTTTGGGCTCAAAATTTTGTTGTGCTCAAACCATGATTTTTCGGTGTGTCATGGTGGCAGAAACATGGCAAGACAGGAATACACACTTTTGGAGTTTGTACCTCTCAAAAAGAACTAAGGAAACAGATTTGAATTTTTTTTTAACACCAGGAATAAAAAAAACGTGTGTTGCTCCGATTTGGCTCAAACCTTGATTTTTATGATCCTCGCGGGATTAGAAAGTTGAGAAATCCAGGTTGCGTTTTGGACTCTAAAAAAAAAAAAAAAAAAAAGAAGTAAAAGGACCTCCATATATATATGGCATTGTTGCAGACAAGCAGGATTTTCATGCTTGTTTTCTTGTGTCTATTGATTCAATTAGTTCGTCAGCATTTATATGAGTTATCAAACGTGATTGTATCTTCAGTAGTTTTCGAACAAAAAATCTCCAAAGAAAATCCCCTTAAAATCGTCAAATGTGTTCATGTCGACGTTTTGCTTAAACGGTCAACTTTTACATGATCACATTCTGAAGTGGAACTGTTAAACCACAAATTGTGAACAGATTGCAACAAACAGAATTCGAATCAGAGTGTTTCTTAGCGAGTGAGGTCCCTTTGAACATAGAGCCGAAAAACGCAATTTTTAAAAATGACCATGTTCAAGGAGAGATTATTACAATTCTAGGATGAAATTCAAAAATCGACTTCTACGATCCTCTTACTAATGTATTTATCTTCAAAATAAGCTATCACATGTAGCTATAGTCATAGAATTGAGGGAGGAGAAGATTTTCTCAGACGTGTACCCCCAAAACCGCGAAAGTTCACAAAAAAATTAAGTTTTTTCGAAATAGCAAAAAATCTATTGTTCCGGCATAAAAAGGCCGTCGACCTTTTCGATGGGGAATGTTGTTACGCACATTTTGGTGAAAAGGTTGTGAAAATATCTTAAATAGTTTCCGAGCTAATAAGGTTTGAAATTTTGACTTCAAGGGGAGATAACTCAAGAAAGAAGTCGAAAATCCAAAAATGTGGCTCGTGATTATCTAAGTTCAGCCACAGGCTAGCATCCCTGCAAATTTCATGCAAATCGACCCAGTGGTTACTTCAGAAACCTCTGGACCAAAAAAGTACAAATAATAATAGAGATGAACCCGGATAACAATAGGTCTTCCAGACATAGTCTTGAAGACCTAACTAGACAGAGTTACCTCCCTGCTCATGATCACTTGATCAACTTCGTATACCAGCTCTTACCCTAACCCTAACCCTAACCCTAACCCTAACCCTAACCCTAACCCTAACCCTAACTCTAACCCTAACCCTAACCCTAACCCTAACCCTAACCCTAACCCTAACCCTAACCCTAAACCCTAACCCTAACCCTAACCCTAACCCTAACCCTAACCCTAACCCTAACCCTAACCCAAAATAAAACAAATTCCAATGGTTTTGGAAAAGTAACATATTTGGGGTCTTTTGGTCATACAATTTTGCTTGTTATCCTAAACATGCTTTATGTCCACAATTCTAATCACCATAACAGTGTATTATGCAACACATATATTTTAAAAGAAAATATTTAATTTTTCAAGGTTTATGACCCAAAAACACACATGTTGTTCAGCCAAGAGTAACAATGACCAATCGAAGTATGCAATGGTGCATGGTCTATGATACAAGTCACTATAAAAGTGTATTATGCAATAAATACAATTTTACATCTTAAAATTCTTTATGCGAGAACCAGGGATGAAAACAATATTTAGCTTTTGCTATGCGTTGCGCTGCGCTGCGCTTCACGCGGGAATCGTCACGCTCTAAGCGGATCTGACGTCATTCTGACGTAATTTCATGACGTCATGTGTGTGCGATCGCACCTTGGTCGTCACTTCAATTTCGGAAACCTTGGCGGAAGGACGCATCAAAATTGGTATTAAAAGGGAGTCATTTTACATGTAAGTACACAATATTTTATCTTTGCGGACGTTTTGTTAGTGATTATTAACTATAAATTTATAGTTATCATATATATAACTATACAGATACGTCTGCAGTTGTCTCATTTTGTATTGATTGACAAGTGAGTACTTTCTTCATAAACAACGTTTATGTCATATAAGTTGTAGCCTACATTGTACAATATTTGCATTGTTACTTATGTGATATTTGTTTATCGTAATACTTTATGCAGTAGTATTTACAAATTTGCTAATTCCCTTCTTTCTTACTGGGTTTCCCTTACTGTTTAAATAATGTATAGGCCAACTCCTAGGCACAGAATGCCCCATTCTGAAAGTGTCGTAATTTTGGGCCATTCTTTTGTAAAGAGGCTTGAAAAGGACATCGGCTTCGGTAATGGTAAACTCCATTACCAATTTGGCTTTTGGGACCGAAGCGTAAAATTTATTGTGATTGGGGGGCTCACTTTAGAGAAACTAAAGAGGGATGTCATGGGTGATGTTGATTATCACATGTCTAGGTTAAACCCCGAAATTTTGGTGGTACAGTTAGGGGGGAATGATTTGTGTTGTGCGAACGCTGACCCGGTGAAGATCGCTGGCGAGTTTGTAGATTTCTTCGCAGGCATCAAGCAGAAGTACAATGTTGTTAAACTTGCTGTATGCGAGGAATTCCCACGGTTTACTTGTAGGACAGCTGCTAGTGGGTATGAGGATAAGAGGCGGCAGTTTAACCAGTACCTAAAGGTAATGTTGCCAGAGCGGGGAATGATTTTCTGGCAGCATAAAAAGATGTCTAATTCTTCCCTTTCTCTGTTTCGTCCCGATGGCGTACATTTGTCTCAGAAAGGTACATACAAGTTTTACCGCAGTTTGCGGGGGTGTATAGTCAATGTTTCTGGGTTGCCCAGTTGTGATCTACCTTCTAGATAATTACCAAGCAGCTCTCACACTACCTGTATTCATGTTTGCCTATAACTTATCAAGCAGCTCTCGCGCTACTTTGTAATGCTGGCAAAATGTTACCTGAAGCCTTGTATTAACTGTGAATGTAGACTTATATATTTCAATACTCAGTTAATCAGCGAATCTAATTTGCTGTTTTAAAATCTGGAACGTATTTCTATCTGTGGTGGTAGGCGGTAGGCCCAAACAGTTTATAACATATCGTTTTTTATTGGGCACGCGTATATATCTCGCTCTGCATGTTTGGGGGCACATTACTTATCGCTAGGTGGGTAGTGTAAATCATGTTAATGCCATTATTATGCCTTGTCATGTAAATCCCGCTTCATGTTTTTCTTCCATATAGTGTTCGATATCATTTACGCTAGGTGCTATCTACGGTATAGCACATCGTGAGTTATAAATGTATTTCAAGGTGGCGTTTCAACGTGTGCAGTTTGTAAATCATGTTTATGCCAATGTTACCTTGCTATTTATATCCCATCAGTACTTGATATGTTCGTTCCTATAGTGCTCGATTACACATAGTGTTCGATATCAATGTTACCTGGTTATTTTATATCCCATCAGTACTTGATACGTTCGTGCCTATAGTGGTCGAGTACACATAGTGTTCGATATCATTTACGTCAGTTGCTATCTATGGTATAGCTGGTGGTGGATTTATATTCAAGGCGGATTTAATAACATGTATGTACTTGTAAGTCACGTTTGACGCCAAGTTACCTTGTTATCTATATCCACAAGTATTTGATACGTTCGTTCCTATAGTGGTCGATGACACATTTGGGTACTATCTTTGGTCTTGTATTTTATGGCGGCTGTATAACATGTGTTGTAATTCCCACTATTATAATTTGGGTCTTGTTCCCATAATTTATCAACTAATGATTTGGCTTAGTGCTTTATAATGGATTTCATTGAGATGAATGTTTAAAGCACTAACGTATAACGCATTAATGCTACGCTACATTACTGTTTGATAATGAATAGAGAGTCGTTTCTTTCCTGTGATTTATTATTACTAGATCACCTTGGAAATGCCCCGTCCATCACGGAGCAAGAAACGAGGTGGCGTTGAGGTCGTCGCCAACGATGACGACGTAATAGCCCCCCCTGCCGAAGATACTCCAGGTTCTAACAAGAGACCCAAGAGGCAGCGGACTCCGAGTACAGCGCTCGAAGGGTACATCACGGCTCCTCCCGGTAGGGTGTCTCAACCGGATGTTGCTGAAGTTCAGCAGGCCCCAACCGCCAACATTGTGGACGACGATCACAAAATTCCTCGCCCAGGCAGCCTGGGCAGACAAGTCCAAAACGCAAATTCCTCCATCCCTTCTTCCAGACAACTTTCAGTTCACGTAGGCACGTTGTTGGGTGCAGCGCTCAGTGTTAATAGTCAGTCCACGTATGCTAGAGCATGGGAATTATTTGTGGAGTTCTGTACAATGTGTTTAAAGAAAGAACCTGAGTTACCGATAGCAGCTGCTGATTGGTCGCTTTTCGTGGCATATATGTTTCATAGGGGATTATCCCCAGCAACAATGAAAACATACATATCTGCCCTTGGTTACATACACAAAATCCGCAGTATGAATGATCAGTCAACTACTTTTGTTGTGCAAAAATTGCTGCAAGGAGCTAGTCGCTTGCAAGGTCGCGTTGAAAATAGATTGCCCATCACCGAAGAGATTTTGGCCAACATGATCAGAGCGATAAGCTCGGTTATCAGTAAACCGTTTGATCAAATATTGTACAGGGCAATGTTCCTTACAGCTTTTCATGGTTTTTTCCGTATTGGAGAGCTTACAGTGCAGAGTCACGGATTGGTATCTTCTTTGCAGGTGCAAGATGTATCATTCTCCGACAACGCGGCGCGTATAAACATTTCCAAATTTAAGCACAATTCTTCTAATTCAACAAAAGTTGTTATTTTGGAACGCTCAAACGATCAAATTTGTCCTGCCACAGCGCTAGAGGAATTCTTAAAGGTAAGGTCCCTGACAACTGGGCCGCTTTTTTGTGACCGAAACTTTCGTCCAATTTTGAGATCAAAATTCAATCAAACTTTTCTCAGATTCATCCGTTTGGATTCCTCACGATACAAGGGGCATAGCTTTAGAATAGGCGCGGCGAGTTCGGCAGCGCGGAAGGGCTGGTCTGACGCGAAAATTAGACATAGAGGCCGCTGGAATTCTGATGCCTTTAAAACATACATACGTTTGCAGTTGTAAATGAAAACAAAATGCTGCTATCGGTACGCCAACTCACTAGTAAAAGAAAAGGGGCTTAGTTCGTTAATTTTGTATAGGAAACGGTGGTTTCAATTGTTTTTCGCATGTGCAAAAATGACTGAAATTCCATTGTTATAGCTGTGTCACGTGTTCCTATTCGCATGTGCAATAGGAGTGCGGGGTTTATAGCGTTAGTCGTAGAATGATAGTATTGTTGTATTAGGGGTCCGAAATTTCACTGTTATTGTTGTCTCACGTGTTCCTATTCGCATGTGCAATAGGAGTTCGTGGTTTAAAGCGTTAGTTTGGGTATGATATTATTGTTATTAATATAAGGAGTCCGAGGGTAAACTGGATACCCTTTCATTAAAACTGTGAATATGTAATGACGGTTTTCGTTACTTTGTCATTATTGCAATAGTTCATCATATATTACATATATGTATATAGTTCCAATATCGGGACCTTCTTTCTGCTGTGTGCTATATGTTTTCAGGCCGCGAATCTCCATGTACTGAACTGATTTCGCGCACGGCCGTGCGCGTGCAGACACTGGCAGACATTCGTGGAAGTTTGTGGACTGTGGGTGGAACATTGTGCCTAATAAAGTGTTCGAACATTCCTTTCAAAGGCTTTGTGAAAGGAGAGTGCAGTTAAACCCACAGGTTAACTGTTATAATGAATAGCCCACGTTAGTGGAAACTCTTGGTAATATAAGATGCCATCGCGTTTTATAACCTTGTTTTGGATACTTTTGAGGAGGTTGGCTTGATTTTAACAATTCCGTTTTTACCTAAGCCTGTCTGCGGGTGGGGTATAGTGTTCCACTATTTTGGCGCTAATTTACCCTCACCTTTGGGGAATAAATTTGTCAATTACCTACAAATTGAAATGTTCAAGTTCAAATGGGTAAATATTACGATATTTACTCATATTAATTATATATTGTGATAAGTGCCGCTCGAAGGCGGTATTCATTCCATATTTATGTTAATAAACTTGTCCGCTTTATGCGGGACTTTACAACAATTTCTCTTGACTTTTCTTCCCCAAATAGAACTGGTCAGCCTCAGGTATTTCTCGGGTTTGAGGATAAATACAATTTTACATCTTAAAATTCTTTATGCGAGAACCAGGGATGAAAACAATATTTAGCTTTTGCTATGCGTTGCGCTGCGCTGCGCTTCACGCGGGAATCGTCACGCTCTAAACGGATCTGACGTAATTTTATGACGTCATGTGTGTGCGATCGCACCTTGGTCGTCACTTCAATTTCGGAAACCTTGGCGGAAGGACGCATCAAAATTGGTATTAAAAGCCTCCACCTCCCCAGCCTCCTCCTCTTTTGTTCCTGTACGTTTAGCATGTATTTATAGGGCGCTAATTTACCCTCACCTTTGGGGAATAAATTTGTCAATTACCTACAAATTGAAATGTTCAAGTTCAAATGGGTAAATATTACGATATTTACTCATATTAATTATATATTGTGATAAGTGCCGCTCGAAGGCGGTATTCATTCCATATTTATGTTAATAAACTTGTCCGCTTTATGCGGGACTTTACAACAATTTCTCTTGACTTTTCTTCCCCAAATAGAACTGGTCAGCCTCAGGTATTTCTCGGGTTTGAGGATAAATATATTTTGAAATAAATTATTTCAATTTTCTTTCATTTTTTAAGTTGTTTTACCTCAAAACAGACATTTAGTTCAGCTAATAGCTTCATTGACCAATAAAAGTATGCAATAGTGCATGATCTATTGTTTTAATCTCTAGAAAAGTATATAATGCAGCAGATATATTCTTAAATAAATTATTCCAATTTTCTTTCATTTTTTAAGGTTTTTTCCCCGAAAATGCATTTGCCAATGGTTGATTTTTTGGGTTTTTCATGGTTCATCAGCACTGTCAAAGGGACCATTTAAAAACAAAATGTGTCTGTTATCGAAAATGTCCGGGTTTTTCATAATTTCTACTGTTTTTGGTACAGTACTATTAAAGGGAGATCATCTGAGCCAGAGAACATATTTCGATTTGCGACTCGACAGAGTTATCTCCCTGCTCATGATCATTTGATCAACTTCGTATACCAGCCCTTACCCTAACCCTAACCCTAACCCTAACCCTAACCCTAACCCTAACCCTAAACCATGATTTGTCGGTGTGTCCTGGTGGCAGAAACATGGCAAGACAGGAATAAACACTTTTGGAGTTTGTACCTCTCAATAAGAACTAAGAAAACAGATTTGATTTTTTTTTTAACACCAGGAATAAAAAAACGTGTATTGCTCCGATTTGGCTCAAACCTTGATTTTTATGATCCTCGCGGGATTAGAAAGTTGAGAAATCCAGGTTGCGTTTTGGACTCTAAAAAAAAAAAAAAAAAAAAAAAAGTAAAAGGACCTCCATATATATATGGCATTGTTGCAGACAAGCAGGCTTTACATGCTTGTTTTCATGTGTCTATTGATTCAATTAGTTCGTCAGCATTTATATGAGCTATCAAACGTGATTCTATCTTCAGTAGTTTTCGAACAAAAAATATCCAAAGAAAATCCCCTTAAAATCGTCAAATGTGTTCATGTCGACGTTTTGCTTAAACGGTCAACTTTTACATGATCACATTCTGAAGTGGAACTATTAAACCACAAATTTTGAACAGATTGCAAGAAACAGAATTCGAATCAGAGTTTTCCTTAGCGAGTGAGGTCCCTTTGAACATAGAGCCGAAAAACGCACTTTTTAAAAATGAGCATGTTCAAGGAGAGATTATTAAAATTCTAGGATGAAATTCAAAAATCGACATTTACGATCCTCTTACTAATGTATTTATCTTCAAAATAAGCTATCACATGTAGCTAAAGTCATAGAATTGAGGGAGGACAAGATTTTCTCAGACGTGTACCCCCAAAACCGCGAAAGTTCACAAAAAAATCAGTTTTTTCGAAATAGCAAAAAATCTATTGTTCCGGCAGAAAAAAGGCCGTCGACCTTTTCGATGGGGAATGTTGTTACAAACATTTTGATGAAAAGATTGTGAAAATATCTTAAATAGTTTCCGAGCTAATAAGGTTTGAAGTTTTGACTTCAAGGGGAGATAACTCAAGAAAGAAGTCGAAAATCCAAAAAAGTGGCTCGTTATTATCTAAGTTCAGCCACAGCAAACCGGCGCAGTGGTTACTTCAGAAACCTCTGGACAAAAAAAGTACAAATAATGAGATGAACCCGGATAATAATAGGTCTTCCAGACATAGTCTTGAAGACCTAACTAGACAGAGTTACCTCCCTGCTCATGATCACTTGATCAACTTCGTATACCAGCTCTTACCCTAACCCTAACCCTAACCCTAACCCTAACCCTGTTTTGAGACCAAATTCATGGGGAAAATGGATTTCACCCAAAATGACGTACCTAAACTCCGAGTTTAGGTACGTACTTTTTCATTTTTTTTTTTAAAAATTCAAAATAAAGGCTTTTTCTGGAAAAGACATTTAAGAGTGTGTTTGTAATGATATTACACGTGTTTAGAGTGGTTTGAGGCCAATTTTATGGGGAAAATGGATTTCATAAAAAATGACGTACCTAAACTCCAAGTTTAGGTACGTACTTTTTTCATTTTTTTTGAAAAAAATCAAAATAAAGGCTTCTTCTGGAAAAGACATTTAAGAGTGTGTTTGTAATGATATTACACGTGTTTAGAGTGGTTTGAGGCCAAATTCTTGGGGAAAATGGATTTCATTAAAAATGACGTACCTAAACTCCGAGTTTAGGTACGTACTTTTTTAATTTTTTATGAAAAAATTCAAAATAAAGGCTTTTTCTGGAAAAGACATTTAAGAGTGTGTTTGTAATGATATTACACGTATTAAGAGTGGTTTGACGCCAAGTTCATGGGGAAAATGGATTTCGTCCAAAATGACGTACCTAAACTCCGAGTTTTGGTTTGTACTTTTTCATTTTTTTTTTTTTAAATTCAAAATAAAGGCTTTTTCTGGAAAAGACATTTAAGAGTGTGTTTGTAATGATATTACACGTGTTTAGAGTGGTTTGAGGCCAATTTTATGGGGAAAATGGATTTCACCCAAAATGACGCACCTAAACTCCAGGTTTAGGTACGTACTTTTTTCATTTTTTTATTAAAAAATCAAAATAAAGGCTTCTTCTGGAAAAGACATTTAAGAGTGTGTTTGTAATGATATTACACGTGTTTAGAGTGTTTTGAGGTTAAATTCATGGGGAAAATGGATTTCATAAAAAAATGACGTACCTAAAATCCAACTTTAGGTGCGTACTTTTTTCTTTTTTTGGGAAAAAATTCAAAATAAAGGCTTTTTCTGGAAAAGACATTTAAGAGTGTGTTTGTAATGATATTACACGTATTAAGAGTGGTTTGACGCCAAGTTCGTGGGGAAAATGGAATTCACCCAAAATGACGTACCTAAACTCCGAGTTTAGGTACGTACTTTTTTCATTTTTTTTTGAAAAAATTCAAAATAAAGGCTCCTTCTGGAAAAGACATTTAAGAGTGTGTTTGTAATGATATTATACGTGTTTAGAGTGTTTTGAGGCCAAATTAACGGGGAAATGGATTTCACCCAAAATGACGTAACTAATATCCGAGTTTAGGTACGTGCTTTTTTCATTTTTTTTTGAAAAAAAATCATAATAAAGGCTTTTTCTGGAAGACATTTAAAAGTGTGTTTGCAATTATATTACACGTGTTTAGAGTGGTTTGAGGCCAAATTCATGGGGAAAATGGATTTCACCCAAAATAACGTAACTAATATCCGAGTTTAGGTACGTGCTTTTTTCATTTTTTTAAAAAAAAAATCAAAATAAAGGCTTTTTCTGGAAGACATTTAAAAGTGTGTTTGCAATGATATTACACGTGTTTAGAGTGGTTTGAGGCCAAATTCATGGGGAAAATGGATTTCGTCCAAAATGACGTACCTAAACTCCGAGTTTTGGTTTGTACTTTTTCATTTTTTTTTTTAAAAATTCAAAATAAAGGCTTTTTCTGGAAAAGACATTTAAGAGTGTGTTTGTAATGATATTACACGTGTTTAGAGTGGTTTGAGGCCAAATTTATGGGGAAAATGGATTTCACCCAAAATGACGTACCTAAACTCCGAGTTTAGGTACGTACTTTTTTCATTTTTTTTGAAAAAATTCAAAATAAAGGCTTTTTCTGGAAAAGACATTTAAGAGTGTGTTTGTAATGATATTACACGTGTTTAGAGTGGTTTGAGGCCAATTTTATGGGGAAAATGGATTTCACCCAAAATGACGCACCTAAACTCCAGGTTTAGGTACGTACTTTTTTCATTTTTTTATTAAAAAATCAAAATAAAGGCTTCTTCTGGAAAAGACATTTAAGAGTGTGTTTGTAATGATATTACACGTGTTTAAAGTGTTTTGAGGATAAATTCATGGGGAAAATGGATTTCATAAAAAAATGACGTACCTAAAATCCAACTTTAGGTACGTACTTTTTTCTTTTTTTTTGGAAAAAATTCAAAATAAAGGCTTTTTCTGGAAAAGACATTTAAGAGTGTGTTTGTAATGATATTACACGTATTTAGAGTGGTTTGACGCAAAGTTCGTGGGGAAAATGGATTTCACCCAAAATGACGTACCTAAACTCCGAGTTTAGGAACGTACTTTTTCATTTTTTTTGAAAAAAATCAAAATAAAGGCTTTTTCTGGAAGACATTTAAGAGTGTGTTTGCAATGATATTACACGTATTTAGAGTGATTTGACGTCAAATTCATTTCACCCAAAATGACGTACCTAAACTCCGAATTTAGGTACGTACTTTTTCATTTTTTTTGAAAAAATTCAAAATAAAGGCTTTTTCTGGAAAAGACATTTAAGAGTGTGTTTGTAATGATATTACACGTGTTTAGAGTGGTTTGAGGCCAATTTTATGGGGAAAATGAATTTCAACCAAAATGACGTACCTAAACTCCGAGTTTAGGTACGTACTTTTTTCATTTTTTTGGAAAAAAATCAAAATAAAGGATTTTTCTGGAAAAGACATTTAAGAGTGTGTTTGTAATGATATTACACGTATTTAGAGTGGTTTGAGGCCAAGTTCATGGGGAAAATGGATTTCACCCAAAATGACGTACCTAAACTCCGAGTTTAGGTACGTACTTTTTTCATTTTTTTTTGAAAAAATTCAAAATAAAGGCTCCTTCTGGAAAAGACATTTAAGAGTGTGTTTGTAATGATATTATACGTGTTTAGAGTGTTTTGAGGCCAAATTAACGGGGAAATGGATTTCACCCAAAATGACGTAACTAATATCCGAGTTTAGGTACGTGCTTTTTTCATTTTTTTTTGAAAAAAAATCAAAATAAAGGCTTTTTCTGGAAGACATTTAAAAGTGTGTTTGCAATGATATTACACGTGTTTAGAGTGGTTTGAGGCCAAATTCATGGGGAAAATGGATTTCACCCAAAATAACGTAACTAATATCCGAGTTTAGGTACGTGCTTTTTTTCCTTTTTTTTAAAAAAAAATCAAAATAAAGGCTTTTTCTGGAAGACATTTAAGAGTGTGTTTGTAATGATATTACACGTGTTTAGAGTGGTTTGAGTCCAAATTCATGGGGAAAATGTATTTCACCCAAAATGACGTACCTAAACTCTAAGTTTAGGTACGTACTTTTTTCATTTTTTTGGAAAAAAATCAAAATAAAGGATTTTTCTGGAAAAGACATTTAAGAGTGTGTTTGTAATGATATTACACGTATTTAGAGTGGTTTGAGGCCAAGTTCATGGGGAAAATGGATTTCACCCAAAATGACGTACCTAAACTCCGAGTTTAGGTACGTACTTTTGTCATTTTTTTTTAAAAAATTCAAAATAAAGGCTTCTTCTGGAAAAGACATTTAAGAGTGTGTTTGTAATGATATTACACGTGTTTAGAGTGTTTTGAGTCCAAATTCATGGGGAAAATGTATTTCACCCAAAATGACGTACCTAAACTCCGAGTTTAGGTACGTACTTTTTTCATTTTTTTGGAAAAAAATCAAAATAAAGGATTTTTCAGGAAAAGACATTTAAGAGTGTGTTTGTAATGATATTACACGTGTTTAGAGTGTTTTGAGGCCAAATTCATGGGGAAAATGGATTTCATAAAAAATGACGTACCTAAACTCCGAGTTTAGAAACGTACTTTTTCATTTTTTTTGAAAAAAATCAAAATAAAGGCTTTTTCTGGAAGACATTTAAGAGTGTGTTTGCAATGATATTACACGTATTTAGAGTGATTTGACGTCAAATTCATTTCACCCAAAATGACGTACCTAAACTCCAAATTTAGGTACGTACTTTTGTCATTTTTTTAAAAAAAAATCAAAATAAAGGCTTCTTCTGGAAAAGACATTTAAGAGTGTGTTTGTAATGATATTACACGTGTTTAGAGTGTTTTGAGGCCAAATTCATGGGGAAAATGGATTTCATAAAAAATGACGTACCTAAACTCCGAGTTTAGGTACGTACTTTTGTCATTTTTTTTTAAAAAATTCAAAATAAAGGCTTCTTCTGGAAAAGACATTTAAGAGTGTGTTTGTAATGATATTACACGTGTTTAGAGTGGTATGACGCCAAGTTCATGGGAAAAATGGATTTCACCCAAAATGACGTACCTAAACTCTGAGTTTAGGTACGTACTTTTTTCATTTTTTTGGAAAAAAATCAAAATAAAGGATTTTTCTGGAAAAGACATTTAAGAGTGTGTTTGTAATGATATTACACGTATTTAGAGTGGTTTGAGGCCAAGTTCATGGGGAAAATGGATTTCACCCAAAATGACGTACCTAAACTCCGAGTTTAGGTACGTACTTTTTTAATTTTTTTGGAAAAAAATCAAAATAAAGGATTTTTCAGGAAAAGACATTTAAGAGTGTGTTTGTAATGATATTACACGTGTTTAGAGTGTTTTGAGGCCAAATTCATGGGGAAAATGGATTTCATAAAAAATGACGTACCTAAACTCCGAGTTTAGAAACGTACTTTTTCATTTTTTTTGAAAAAAATCAAAATAAAGGCTTTTTCTGGAAGACATTTAAGAGTGTGTTTGCAATGATATTACACGTATTTAGAGTGATTTGACGTCAAATTCATTTCACCCAAAATGACGTACCTAAACTCCAAATTTAGGTACGTACTTTTGTCATTTTTTTAAAAAAAAATCAAAATAAAGGCTTCTTCTGGAAAAGACATTTAAGAGTGTGTTTGTAATGATATTACACGTGTTTAGAGTGTTTTGAGGCCAAATTCATGGGGAAAATGGATTTCATAAAAAATGACGTACCTAAACTCCGAGTTTAGGTACGTACTTTTGTCATTTTTTTTTAAAAAATTCAAAATAAAGGCTTCTTCTGGAAAAGACATTTAAGAGTGTGTTTGTAATGATATTACACGTGTTTAGAGTGGTATGACGCCAAGTTCATGGGAAAAATGGATTTCACCCAAAATGACGTACCTAAACTCTGAGTTTAGGTACGTACTTTTTTCATTTTTTTGGAAAAAAATCAAAATAAAGGATTTTTCTGGAAAAGACATTAAAGAGTGTGTTTGTAATGATATTACACGTATTTAGAGTGGTTTGAGGCCAAGTTCATGGGGAAAATGGATTTCACCCAAAATGACGTACCTAAACTCCGAGTTTAGGTACGTACTTTTTTCATTTTTTTGGAAAAAAATCAAAATAAAGGATTTTTCAGGAAAAGACATTTAAGAGTGTGTTTGTAATGATATTACACGTGTTTAGAGTGTTTTGAGGCCAAATTCATGGGGAAAATGGATTTCATAAAAAATGACGTACCTAAACTCCGAGTTTAGAAACGTACTTTTTCATTTTTTTTGAAAAAAATCAAAATAAAGGCTTTTTCTGGAAGACATTTAAGAGTGTGTTTGCAATGATATTACACGTATTTAGAGTGATTTGACGTCAAATTCATTTCACCCAAAATGACGTACCTAAACTCCAAATTTAGGTACGTACTTTTGTCATTTTTTTTAAAAAAAATCAAAATAAAGGCTTCTTCTGGAAAAGACATTTAAGAGTGTGTTTGTAATGATATTACACGTGTTTAGAGTGTTTTGAGGCCAAATTCATGGGGAAAATGGATTTCATAAAAAATGACGTACCTAAACTCCGAGTTTAGGTACGTACTTTTGTCATTTTTTTTTAAAAAATTCAAAATAAAGGCTTCTTCTGGAAAAGACATTTAAGAGTGTGTTTGTAATGATATTACACGTGTTTAGAGTGGTATGACGCCAAGTTCATGGGAAAAATGGATTTCACCCAAAATGACGTACCTAAACTCTGAGTTTAGGTACGTACTTTTTTCATTTTTTTGGAAAAAAATCAAAATAAAGGATTTTTCTGGAAAAGACATTTAAGAGTGTGTTTGTAATGATATTACACGTATTTAGAGTGGTTTGAGGCCAAGTTCATGGGGAAAATGGATTTCACCCAAAATGACGTACCTAAACTCCGAGTTTAGGTACGTACTTTTTTAATTTTTTTGGAAAAAAATCAAAATAAAGGATTTTTCAGGAAAAGACATTTAAGAGTGTGTTTGTAATGATATTACACGTGTTTAGAGTGTTTTGAGGCCAAATTCATGGGGAAAATGGATTTCATAAAAAATGACGTACCTAAACTCCGAGTTTAGAAACGTACTTTTTCATTTTTTTTGAAAAAAATCAAAATAAAGGCTTTTTCTGGAAGACATTTAAGAGTGTGTTTGCAATGATATTACACGTATTTAGAGTGATTTGACGTCAAATTCATTTCACCCAAAATGACGTACCTAAACTCCAAATTTAGGTACGTACTTTTGTCATTTTTTTAAAAAAAAATCAAAATAAAGGCTTCTTCTGGAAAAGACATTTAAGAGTGTGTTTGTAATGATATTACACGTGTTTAGAGTGTTTTGAGGCCAAATTCATGGGGAAAATGGATTTCATAAAAAATGACGTACCTAAACTCCGAGTTTAGGTACGTACTTTTGTCATTTTTTTTTAAAAAATTCAAAATAAAGGCTTCTTCTGGAAAAGACATTTAAGAGTGTGTTTGTAATGATATTACACGTGTTTAGAGTGGTATGACGCCAAGTTCATGGGAAAAATGGATTTCACCCAAAATGACGTACCTAAACTCTGAGTTTAGGTACGTACTTTTTTCATTTTTTTGGAAAAAAATCAAAATAAAGGATTTTTCTGGAAAAGACATTAAAGAGTGTGTTTGTAATGATATTACACGTATTTAGAGTGGTTTGAGGCCAAGTTTATGGGGAAAATGGATTTCACCCAAAATGACGTACCTAAACTCCGAGTTTAGGTACGTACTTTTTTCATTTTTTTGGAAAAAAATCAAAATAAAGGATTTTTCAGGAAAAGACATTTAAGAGTGTGTTTGTAATGATATTACACGTGTTTAGAGTGTTTTGAGGCCAAATTCATGGGGAAAATGGATTTCATAAAAAATGACGTACCTAAACTCCGAGTTTAGAAACGTACTTTTTCATTTTTTTTGAAAAAAATCAAAATAAAGGCTTTTTCTGGAAGACATTTAAGAGTGTGTTTGCAATGATATTACACGTATTTAGAGTGATTTGACGTCAAATTCATTTCACCCAAAATGACGTACCTAAACTCCAAATTTAGGTACGTACTTTTGTCATTTTTTTTAAAAAAAATCAAAATAAAGGCTTCTTCTGGAAAAGACATTTAAGAGTGTGTTTGTAATGATATTACACGTGTTTAGAGTGTTTTGAGGCCAAATTCATGGGGAAAATGGATTTCATAAAAAATGACGTACCTAAACTCTGAGTTTAGGTACGTACTTTTGTCATTTTTTTTTAAAAAATTCAAAATAAAGGCTTCTTCTGGAAAAGACATTTAAGAGTGTGTTTGTAATGATATTACACGTGTTTAGAGTGGTATAGCCTTTATTTTGATTTTTTAAAAAAAAAACAAACTCGGAGTTTAGGTACGTCATTTTGGGTGAAATCCATTTTCCCCATGAACTTGGCGTCATAAAACTCTAAATACGTGTAATATCATTACAAACACACTCTTAAATGTCTTTTCCAGAAAAAGCCTTTATTTTGAATTTTTTCCAAAAAAAATGAAAAAAGTACGTAGCTAAACTTGGATTTTAGGTACGTCATTTTTTATGAAATCCATTTTCCCCATGAATTTGGCCTCAAAACACTCTAAACACGTGTAATATCATTACAAACACACTCTTAAATGTCTTTTCCAGAAAAAGCCTTTATTTTGAATTTTTTCCAAAAAAAATGAAAAAAGTACGTAGCTAAACTTGGATTTTAGGTACGTCATTTTGGGTGAAATCCATTTTCCCCATGAACTTGGCGTCATAAAACTCTAAATACGTGTAATATCATTACAAACACACTCTTAAATGTCTTTTCCAGAAGAAGCCTTTATTTTGAATTGTTTCCAAAAAATGAAAAAAGTACGTACCTAAACTTGGAGTTTAGTTACGTCATTTTGGGTGAAATCCATTTCCCCCATGAATTTGGCCTCAAACCACTCTAAACACGTGTAATATCATTACAAACACACTCTTAAATGTCTTTTCCAGAAAAAGCCTTTATTTTGAATTTTTTCCAAAAAAAATGAAAAAAGTACGTAGCTAAACTTGGATTTTAGGTACGTCATTTTGGGTGAAATCCATTTTCCCCATGAACTTGGCGTCATAAAACTCTAAATACGTGTAATATCATTACAAACACACTCTTAAATGTCTTTTCCAGAAGAAGCCTTTATTTTGATTTTTTTTTAAAAAAATGACAAAAGTACGTACCTAAATTTGGAGTTTAGGTACGTCATTTTGGGTGAAATGAATTTGACGTCAAATCACTCTAAATACGTGTAATATCATTGCAAACACACTCTTAAATGTCTTCCAGAAAAAGCCTTTATTTTGATTTTTTTCAAAAAAAATGAAAAAGTACGTTTCTAAACTCGGAGTTTAGGTACGTCATTTTTTATGAAATCCATTTTCCCCATGAATTTGGACTCAAAACACTCTAAACACGTGTAATATCATTACAAACACACTCTTAAATGTCTTTTCCAGAAGAAGCCTTTATTTTGAATTTTTTAAAAAAAAATGAAAAAAGTACGTACCTAAACTCGGAGTTTAGGTACGTCATTTTGGGTGAAATCCATTTTCCCCATGAACTTGGCCTCAAACCACTCTAAAAACGTGTAATATCATTACAAACACACTCTTAAATGTCTTTTCCAGAAAAATCCTTTATTTTGATTTTTTTCCAAAAAAATGAAAAAAGTACGTACCTAAACTCAGAGTTTAGGTACGTCATTTTGGTTGAAATTCATTTTCCCCATAAAATTGGCCTCAAAACACTCTAAACACTTGTAATATCATTACAAACACACTCTTAAATGTCTTTTCCAGAAAAAGCCTTTATTTTGAATTTTTTCTAAAAAAATGAAAAAGTACGTACCTAAACACGGAGTTTAGGTACGTAATTTTGGGTGAAATGAATTTGACGTCAAATCAGTACCTAAACTCGGAGTTTAGGTACGTCATTTTGGGTGAAATCCATTTTCCCCATGAATTTGGCCTCAAACCACTTTAAACACGTGTAATATCATTACAAACACACTCTTAAATGTCTTTTCCAGAAGAAGCCTTTATTTTGAATTTTTTCCAAAAAAAATGAAAAAAATACGTACCTAAACTCGGAGTTTAGGTACGTCATTTTGGGTGAAATCCATTTTCCCCATGAATTTGGCCTCAAAACACCCTAAACACGTGTAATATCATTACAAACACACTCTTAAATGTCTTTTCCAGAAAAAGCCTTTATTTTGAATGTTTTCCAAAAAAATGAAAAAAGTACGTACCTAAACTCGGAGTTTAGGTACGTCATTTTGGGTGAAATCCATTTCCCCCATGAATTTGGCCTCAAACCACTCTAAACACGTGTAATATCATTACAAACACACTCTTAAATGTCTTTTCCAGAAAAAGCCTTTATTTTGAATTGTTTCCAAAAAATGAAAAAAGTACGTACCTAAACTTGGAGTTTAGGTACGTCATTTTGGGTGAAATCCATTTCCCCCATGAATTTGGCCTCAAACCACTCTAAACACGTGTAATATCATTACAAACACACTCTTAAATGTCTTTTCCAGAAGAAGCCTTTATTTTGAATTTTTTCCAAAAAAATGAAAAAAGTACGTACCTAAACTCGGAGTTTAGGTACGTCATTTTGGGTGAAATCCATTTTCCCCATGAATTTGGCCTCAAAACACCCTAAACACGTGTAATATCATTACAAACACACTCTTAAATGTCTTTTCCAGAAAAAGCCTTTATTTTGAATTTTTTCAAAAAAAATGAAAAAAGTACGTACCTAAACTCGGAGTTTAGGTACGTCATTTTGGGTGAAATCCATTTTCCCCATGAACTTGGCGTCAAACCACTCTAAATACGTGTAATATCATTACAAACACACTCTTAAATGTCTTTTCCATAAAAAGCCTTTATTTTGAATTGTTTCCAAAAAAATGAAAAAAGTACGTACCTAAACTCGGAGTTTAGGTACGTCATTTTGGGTGAAATCCCTTTTCCCCATGAATTTGGCCTCAAAACACCCTAAACACGTGTAATATCATTACAAACACACTCTTTAATGTCTTTTCCAGAAAAAGCCTTTTTTTTAATTTTTTCCAAAAAAATGAAAAAAGTACGTACCTAAACTCGGAGTTTAGGTACGTCATTTTGGGTGAAATCCATTTCCCCCATGAATTTGGCCTCAAACCACTCTAAACACGTGTAATATCATTACAAACACACTCTTAAATGTCTTTTCCAGAAAAAGCCTTTATTTTGAATTGTTTCCAAAAAATGAAAAAAGTACGTACCTAAACTTGGAGTTTAGTTACGTCATTTTGGGTGAAATCCATTTCCCCCATGAATTTGGCCTCAAACCACTCTAAACACGTGTAATATCATTACAAACACACTCTTAAATGTCTTTTCCAGAAGAAGCCTTTATTTTGAATTTTTTCCAAAAAAATGAAAAAAGTACGTACCTAAACTCGGAGTTTAGGTACGTCATTTTGGGTGAAATCCATTTTCCCCATGAACTTGGCGTCAAACCACTCTAAATACGTGTAATATCATTACAAACACACTCTTAAATGTCTTTTCCATAAAAAGCCTTTATTTTGAATTGTTTCCAAAAAAATGAAAAAAGTACGTACCTAAACTCGGAGTTTAGGTACGTCATTTTGGGTGAAATCCCTTTTCCCCATGAATTTGGCCTCAAAACACCCTAAACACGTGTAATATCATTACAAACACACTCTTTAATGTCTTTTCCAGAAAAAGCCTTTTTTTTAATTTTTTCCAAAAAAATGAAAAAAGTACGTACCTAAACTCGGAGTTTAGGTACGTCATTTTGGGTGAAATCCATTTCCCCCATGAATTTGGCCTCAAACCACTCTAAACACGTGTAATATCATTACAAACACACTCTTAAATGTCTTTTCCAGAAAAAGCCTTTATTTTGAATTGTTTCCAAAAAATGAAAAAAGTACGTACCTAAACTTGGAGTTTAGTTACGTCATTTTGGGTGAAATCCATTTCCCCCATGAATTTGGCCTCAAACCACTCTAAACACGTGTAATATCATTACAAACACACTCTTAAATGTCTTTTCCAGAAGAAGCCTTTATTTTGAATTTTTTCCAAAAAAATGAAAAAAGTACGTACCTAAACTCGGAGTTTAGGTACGTCATTTTGGGTGAAATCCATTTTCCCCATGAATTTGGCCTCAAAACACCCTAAACACGTGTAATATCATTACAAACACACTCTTAAATGTCTTTTCCAGAAAAAGCCTTTATTTTGAATTTTTTCAAAAAAAAGGAAAAAAGTACGTACCTAAACTCGGAGTTAAGGTACGTCATTTTGGGTGAAATCCATTTCACCCATGAATTTGGCCTCAAACCACTCTAAACACGTGTAATATCATTACAAACACACTCTTAAATGTCTTTTCCAGAAAAAGCCTTTATTTTGAATTTTTTCCAAAAAAAAGAAAAAAGTACGTACCTAAAGTTAGATTTTAGGTACGTCATTTTTTTATGAAATCGGTTTTCCCGATGAATATATCCTCAAAACACTCTAAACACGTGTAATATCATTACAAACACACTCTTAAATGTCTTTTCCAGAAGAAGCCTTTATTTTGAATTTTTTCAAAAAAAATGAAAAAAGTACGTACCTAAACTTCGAGTTTAGGTACTCCATTTTGGGCGAAATCCATTTCCCCCATGAATTTGGCCTCAAACCACTCTAAACAAGTGTAATATCATTACAAACACACTCTTAAATGTCTTTTAAAGAAAAAGCCTTTATTTTGAATTTTTCAAAAAAATCAAAAAGTACGTACCTAACTCGGAGTTTAGGTACGTCATTTTGGGTGAAATCCATTTCCCCATGAATTTGGCGTCAAACCACTTTAAACACGTGTAATATCATTACAAACACACTCTTAAATGTCTTTTCCAGAAAAAGCCTTTATTTTGAATTTTTAAAAAAAAAATGAAAAAAGTACGTACCTAAACTCGGAGTTTAGGTACGTCATTTTGGGTGAAATCCATTTTCCCCATGAACTTGGCGTCAAATCACTCTAAATACGTGTAATATCATTATAAACACACTCTTAAATGTCTTTTCCATAAAAAGCCTTTATTTTGAATTGTTTTCAAAAAAATGAAAAATGTACGTACCTAAACTCGGAGTTTAGGTACGTCATTTTGGGTGAAATCCATTTTCCCCATGAATTTGGCCTCAAAACACCCTAAACACGTGTAATATCATTACAAACACATTCTTAAATGTCTTTTCCAGAAGAAGCCTTTATTTTGAATTTTTTCAAAAAAAATGAAAAAAGTACGTACCTAAACTCGGAGTTTAGGTACGTCATTTTGGGTGAAATCCATTTCCCCCATGAATTTGGCCTCAAACCACTCTAAACACGTGTAATATCATTACAAACACACTCTTAAATGTCTTTTCCAGAAAAAGCCTTTATTTTGAATTGTTTTCAAAAAAATGAAAAATGTACGTACCTAAACTCGGAGTTTAGGTACGTCATTTTGGGTGAAATCCATTTTCCACATGAATTTGGCCTCAAAACACCCTAAACACGTGTAATATCATTACAAACACATTCTTTAATGTCTTTTCCAGAAGAAGCCTTTATTTTGATTTTTTTCAAAAAAAATGAAAAAAGTACGTACCTAAACTCCGAGTTTAGGTACGTCATTTTGGGTGAAATCCATTTCCCCCATGAATTTGGCCTCAAACCACTCTAAACACGTGTAATATCATTACAAACACACTCTTAAATGTCTTTTCCAGAAAAAGCCTTTATTTTGAATTTTTTCAAAAAAATTAAAAAAAGTACGTACCTAAACTCCGAGTTTAGGTACGTCATTTTGGGTGAAATCCATTTCCCCCTTGAATTTGACCTCAAACCACTTTAAACACGTGTAATATCATTACAAACACACTCTTAAATGTCTTTTCCAGAAAAAGCCTTTATTTTGAATTGTTTCCAAAAAAATGAAAAAAATACGTACCTAAACTCGGAGTTTAGGTACGTCATTTTGGGTGAAATCCATTTTCCCCATGAATTTGGCCTCAAAACACCCTAAACACGTGTAATATCATTACAAACACACTCTTAAATGTATTTTTAAGAAAAAGCCTTTATTTTGAATTTTTTCCAAAAAAATGAAAAAAGTACGTACCTAAACTCGGAGTTTAGGTACGTCATTTTGGGTGAAATCCATTTCCCCTACGAATTTGGCCTCAAACCACTCTAAATACGTGTAATATCATTACAAACACACTCTTAAATGTCTTTTCCAGAAAAAGCCTTTATTTTAAATTTTTTCAAAAAAAATGAAAAAATACGTACCTAAACTCGGAGTTTAGGTTCGTCATTTTGGGTTAAATCCATTTCCCCCATGAATTTGGCGTCAAACCACTCTAAACACGTGTAATATCATTATAAACACACTCTTAAATGTCTTTTCCAGAAAAAGCCTTTATTTTGAATTTTTTCCAAAAAAAAGAAAAAAGTACGTACCTAAAGTTGGATTTTAGGTACGTCATTTTTTTATGAAATCGGTTTTCCCGATGAATTTATCCTCAAAACACTCTAAACACGTGTAATATCATTACAAACACACTCTTAAATGTCTTTTCCAGAAGAAGCCTTTATTTTGAATTTTTTCAAAAAAAATGAAAAAAGTACGTACCTAAACTTCGAGTTTAGCTACTCCATTTTGGGTGAAATCCATTTCCCCCATGAATTTGGCCTCAAACCACTCTAAACAAGTGTAATATCATTACAAACACACTCTTAAATGTCTTTTCCAGAAAAAGCCTTTATTTTGAATTTTTTCAAAAAAATGAAAGAAGTACGTACCTAAACTCGGAGTTTAGGTACGTCATTTTGGGTGAAATCCATTTCCCCCATGAATTTGGCGTCAAACCACTTTAAACACGTGTAATATCATTACAAACACACTCTTAAATGTCTTTTCCAGAAAAAGCCTTTATTTTGAATTTTTTCCAAAAAAAAGAAAAAAGTACGTACCTAAAGTTGGATTTTAGGTACGTCATTTTTTTATGAAATCCATTTTCCCCATGAATTTGGCCTCAAACCACTCTAAATACGTGTAATATCATTACAAACACACTCTTAAATGTCTTTTCCAGAAAAAGCCTTTATTTTAAATTTTTTCAAAAAAAATGAAAAAATACGTACCTAAACTCGGAGTTTAGGTTCGTCATTTTGGGTTAAATCCATTTCCCCCATGAATTTGGCCTCAAACCACTCTAAACACGTGTAATATCATTACAAACACACTCTTAAATGTCTTTTCCAGAAAAAGCCTTTATTTTGAATTTTTTCCAAAAAAAAGAAAAAAGTACGTACCTAAAGTTGGATTTTAGGTACGTCATTTTTTTATGAAATCCATTTTCCCCATGAATTTGGCCTCAAACCACTTTAAATACGTGTAATATCATTACAAACACACTCTTAAATGTCTTTTCCAGAAAAAGCCTTTATTTTAATTTTTTTCAAAAAAATGAAAAAATACGTACCTAAACTCGGAGTTTAGGTTCGTCATTTTGGGTTAAATCCATTTCCCCCATGAATTTGGCCTCAAACCACTCTAAACACGTGTAATATCATTACAAACACACTCTTAAATGTCTTTTCCAGAAAAGCCTTTATTTTGAATTTTTTCCAAAAAAAAGAAAAAAGTACGTACCTAAAGTTGGATTTTAGGTACGTCATTTTTTTATGAAATCGGTTTTCCCGATGAATTTATCCTCAAAACACTCTAAACACGTGTAATATCATTACAAACACACTCTTAAATGTCTTTTCCAGAAGAAGCCTTTATTTTGAATTTTTTCAAAAAAAATGAAAAAAGTACGTACCTAAACTTCGAGTTTAGGTACTCCATTTTGGGTGAAATCCATTTCCCCCATGAATTTGGCCTCAAACCACTCTAAACAAGTGTAATATCATTACAAACACACTCTTAAATGTCTTTTCCAGAAAAAGCCTTTATTTTGAATTTTTTCAAAAAAAATGAAAGAAGTACGTACCTAAACTCGGAGTTTAGGTACGTCATTTTGGGTGAAATCCATTTCCCCCATGAATTTGGCGTCAAACCACTTTAAACACGTGTAATATCATTACAAACACACTCTTAAATGTCTTTTCCAGAAAAAGCCTTTATTTGAATTTTTTCAAAAAAATGAAAAAAGTACGTACCTAAACTCGAAATTTAGGTACGTCATTTTGGGTTAAATCCATTTCCCCATGAATTTGGCCTCAATCCACTCTAAACACGTGTAATATCATTACAAACACACTCTTAAATGTCTTTTCCAGAAAAAGCCTTTATTTTGAATTGTTTCCAAAAAAATGAAAAAAGTACGTACCTAAACTCGGAGTTTAGGTACGTCATTTTGGGTGAAATCCATTTTCCCATGAATTTGGCCTCAAAACACCCTAAACACGTGTAATATCATTACAAACACACTCTTAAATGTATTTTAAGAAAAAGCCTTTATTTGAATTTTTTCCAAAAAAATGAAAAAAGTACGTACCTAAACTCGGAGTTTAGGTACGTCATTTTGGGTGAAATCCATTTCCCCCATGAATTTGGCCTCAAACCACTCTAAACACGTGTAATATCATTACAAACACACTCTTAAATGTCTTTTCAGAAAAAGCCTTTATTTTGAATTTTTTCAAAAAAAAGAAAGAAGTACGTACCTAAACTCGGAGTTTAGGTACGTCATTTTGGGTGAAATCCATTTCCCCCATGAATTTGGCGTCAAACCACTTTAAACACGTGTAATATTATTACAAACACACTCTTAAATGTCTTTTCCAGAAAAAAGCCTTTATTTTGAATTTTTAAAAAAAAAATGAAAAAAGTACGTACCTAAACTAGGAGTTTAGTTACGTTATTTTGGGTGAAATCAATTTTCCCCATGAAATTGGCCTCAAACCACTCTAAACACGTGTAATATCATTACAAACACACTCTTAAATGTC
>CAKZFU010000023.1:0-77049 GCA_936450465.1 Gibbula magus
CAGAAGGTGACGCTCAATGTGTTGAAGAAGATACAACAAGGCCAATACTTGCTTATTATTTTTATTAAGAATTTTTAAGTCTATATACATTATAGTGCCCAACTCGTATGCGGTTTGTCCCTTTTAGCTTGATTTATTAAAGGCTAATCTTGCTTTCATAGATACCATTAGAGTCCCGTCGATGAATTACTTAGGTGGAGCATACCAGTTTGATATCAATACTTTAGTGTCAAATATCTATACTTGGTTGATATCGAAATGAAGACAAAAATCTTCTACACTATTTTCACAATTTGAAAGCTGCTCAAAGTGCCAAATGGAGTTAATGATTTAGTGTCGAAAATCTATAAATCCTCAACATTACCTCAGGTCAAATTTTCACAGCAGTGCAAAACCTAAAGCTTGATTTATTAAAGGGTTATCTTGATTCATAGATAACAATAGAGTCTTGTTGATGCATAATTGACGTGATTAATGCCAGTTTAATATAAATAATTTAGTGCCAAATTATCCATCATAAATTGACATCGGAATGAAGACGTTCCTTACAAAATCTTCAAACTTAAAAGCTGCCCAAAGTGCCAAATGGATTCAATGATTTAAAGTAGAATACCTATCAATCGTCGGTACCCTGTAGGAGAAATTCCTAACTAACGTATCTTACACTGAATCCACAATTTATAATTTGTATAAAGTGTTAGAAGGAGTTTTGTTTAACTCCTGTGCAAGAACCAATGGCTACATCATGATATTTGTTTGTGTTATTATGTCCCACTTTGTATCTGTATTACGAAAAAAAAAGTGCTGTAAAGTCAAGATAAATTGAATAATACACAAATTACTTGCAGTAAAGATAGAATTTATGTCTTTATTGTTATAATTTATTTTTGGAAATTGGCATGTTGCTTAATCAATTGAAAATGCGAAATAGTTTGCCAAATTCAAAATAGGTTCTACCCCTAATAAAAAATGTTTAAAGCTTAACTTGTCAAAGGATTAAGTTACTCATACCACGTTTTTTCGCCCAAATAAGTTAATGAAATGTATTTGAAAAATAATGTCACGGGAGCCTTCTCTCTTCGGAAAATCATGTTAAAAATGAGTGTACATGGTTCGGTAAAGCCATGGGAATCGTTTTTGTACTTCGAAATAATAAAATGTGTTCACAATAAAATTCGCCGCCATGCAATTTTTGCTTTATTCGCAACACCGTTATTACCACTACGGATAATTGGTTTGTGTAATAAGATGTCTACCCTATAAATTTAAACGACATTTACTATCATTATAAATGGGAAATTTGAAAAACATAAATTTTGCAAAAAAGAGATAGGATGCCTTTGTTTCTGCCTGTCTTTCAAATGTCAATTTCAAATGATTGTTTTGTTGCCAACATCTATGGGTCTACCATATTTAAATCACTTTAATATAATTATGCGAATAACTCTTTGTTTTATGTTAAAATATACATGTTGCATTATAATCTTTTTGAAATAAAAATAGGTCAAAAGAATATATATGGAATTTAATGGGAATACTGTTGGATCTAATGGTCTCTTGATATCTAATGATATCATCCATACATGTCTTTCTCAAAATGTAAATAATACAAGACATTTCATCCATGTATTCAAGCAGAGGTGCAAAGACATCTATCAACAAGAGTGGTTAAATGAAATAACGTCATCAACTTGTGTACATTATTATTAAGAATTTAAATATTGCATTACTACATAACTCTATTTGTCCGTAATCACAATTAAGGCGTGCACTCACTAAATTTAGATGTAATGCCCACACCTTTGGAGTTAAAGAAGCACGATTTGCTAAAACTACAAACATGATAAATACTCAATGTCCATTTTGTAAGTTATCTGAAGAAGACGAATACCATGTATTACTAATTTGTCCTAGATTTTCAAAATTACGAATGCAATACCTACCATATTTTTTCTATAATCAACCATCAAAAATGAAATTCCGTATGCTATTGCGCACGGAAAATACTGATGTGTTATTTAAGATAGCTGTTTTGCTGTACCACATATTTAAGTTACGAAAATCTTGTTAATTGTAACCGAGTATTTATCGATGTCAATATTATTGTACAGGTTGCGCAAACGTGTTATACCATCATTTTACACATGTACTATTGGCCTCATGGCCACCTTTACAAATAAAATATGTCTGTCTGCCTGTCTGTCTGATATCATCCAAAATTGTGCTCCACAGGAGATATCGTTTTGTCAGTAAATTTTGCACATTACCCCGTCAACGTTATTTATATTCAATCACAAAGTAATGCTATGACGTCAGAAATTATGTTTTCATCCTGGAAGTCAAATGGCATGGCTTAGTTCAGAGATGTCCATATTTACTAATAAATGTTGAGAGTAAGCAAAGTATATATACTCTACATATTCTGGATGTCTGCATTCTTCCATTCAAAAGTTAATAGTCTCGTGTTGATATATTTGGTATCAAGAATTGCATTCAACACACTTCAAACAATTGGAAATACATGAATATTGGAGATATTGAATATATTTACATTATTGCCAGATTCCCATAGTATCTATCGTTAAGGTACATCCATTGTGTTGTTTGGGGTCACATGTTGCAAACGTTTTTTATGTTATTACTTTATCGAGAAGTACCGACTGTTACCGAAAACTACTATTTCGATGACAGTAGACTTAGCATATTGACGATATGAAGGTAAAAGTAGTGATTTCTGATCGAAAACCGGATAATGCACAGCGTGTGGCGCGCGTAAATGAGTCAAACGTAATTTTGGAATCTTATTTATAACAGACAAAAAGAAATATTTGGGTTGATAATGTTAAATAGGTCACATAACTACTGTGCATGTAAATGGATCGTGCAGTTTCAGTTTCTGCACATGCAAAATGATGTTACTCAATTTTAATTGGAAACTAGTAATTATGATATATTTGGCGATTGGTGATAAATATGCAATCTGTGTGAATTTATTTGTTTGTATTGTAGACAGCACATCTGGTGAGTTTGGACGTATAAAAACCAAATAAAATTTTATGAAACACAATGGATGCACCTTTAAATAATTTAATATCATATCAATGTTGTTCGACCTGAACCTTTATCTCAAATGAAATGTCATATTTTCTATGCTCGATGACCATATTGAAAACCAAAACTATATCGTTAGTGTCTGTCACTACTCTCCTGTCTTGCTGTAGTGTTTAGCTCGAGTATTCCACAAACCAGAGACCACTAATTGCATTGATGGATTTACAATTTGTTTTATTTTCCCTGATAACCTGTAGAGTTCCATATTCCTTGTATCATAGAGAATTTCACCCAAGTGTCTGCTATCAATACACGTTGATAGTAAGTAACTATAGTCTACATATCATGGACGCCTACATTCTTGCTTTCCAAATTTAATCGCCTCGTGTTGATATATTTGGTATCTTGCTATTATTGCCAGAATTTCCATCCTATCTGTCGTTGTTTAAACAACTTAATATCATATCAATATTGATCAACAGATTCCTTTATGTCAAATGAAATGTAATACTATCTTTGCTTAACTTAAATATTGAAAACCAAAACTATTTCGTTATCGTGATAGAGGCCGTCACTATTGCCCTGCTGTGATATATCTATAAAGGTATTCAGCTCGAGACCACAGAGTGTTTCTGGAGAGACCATGGATTTAAACCTCGTTGTAGTTTTCCTGGTAACCTGTAGAGTTTCATATTCAATATATAGTCCGTTTGGTGTAAAGATGTGCAAGTTACTCTGTCAACAAACCAGGGATTGCACAGTGTTTGGATTTTTTCCCCTACTTCTCCTTTGCATCCTAGAGAACCCAAGGGCAGATGGAGATGTTCTTCTTTACAATGTCTCAAGGGTAATGCTATTTAAATATGTCCTGTTTTACACACTGATTGAAGATTAGCGTGAATAATATTATTATCAAAATGAAACATTAACTTGAAAATTAAGTGAACTTATCCAATGTATTTAAAACAAGCTGTAGGTTATACTCTACATGTTGAAAGTAATTCAACGATTGTTGTGTGAACAAAACAAGTTATTCAAAGATAGTGAGCTGATCGAGTACAATGTGTTCTTCATATATATTTCTTTAAATATTTTTGGCTATTAATAAACTTACATCATAGACAAAAAAATGTGCAAAATAAAAAGTAGACAATTCGTCTTTGATCTCGAATATTTATCAATTAATTCACGATAATAGTTTGCTTCAAATTAGTCTTAAAAGAGTTATCTCACTTTTAGCCCAACGGCTGTGTTTTTGTCAACTAGAATTCTGTTTTGTAGAAGTTAAAGCAGTTAGTTGACTGATCAGTGTTGAGAATCACCAGTCTTGATATCGTCACCGTCGAGTTATACACGTATCACGTTCACATGAAGAAACTTGCTTATGAATTTCAGCCTAAAGTGCTGTTGTGTGAAAACATCACGACAATGAATGACGACCTTTGTCGATGTTAACAGCTCAAGTGTTTACCGTTAAAGGGGCTGTAGAACTTTTTTTGCCGAATTCGTTTTGCAAATTTCCCATTTATAATGATAGTTTATGTCATTTATATGTACTCTTGGAGGTAAAACATCTTATTACACAAACCGATTATCCGTAGTGGTAATTACGGCATTGCATATAAAGAAAAAAATTACATGGCGGCCATTTTAATGTGAACACATTTAATTACTTTAAATTACAAAAACGATTCCCATGGCTTTACCGAACCATGTACTCTAATTTTTTAACTCGATTTTCCGAAGAGAGAAGGGTGTTTTACTATTTATGACATTATTTTCCAAACACATTTCATCAACTTATTTGAGCAAAAAAACGTGCTACTGCCCCTTTAAAGTGCTGCCTGATGTCTTGATTTAGGACAATGATAAAGGCAAACATTATGATATTGAATGTTTTAATGTGATATTTGTATATGTTTAAGCGAACGAGAGCGTAACGGAAAATGTGACAATATTGTTTACTGTTTTACGGCTTGACTCCACCAAGTGTAATTGCCCAGTATTTGGTTGTCTTAAATGAATATCGAGTTTCGTATACAATTAATAGATCACAAAACTCGGGTTTGTTTAATATCGAAATTATTCCAATGAGATATTTAAAAAGTTGTGATTTATTCACTCGGTTTAGCTCGTGAATAAATCACAACCTTTCTAATTATTGAGTCGGAATATTTTCTATATTCAACACTCACACGACATATAATTTCTATAAATGTATAAGTTCATAATGTTTACAATGCATCATCTTATCCGCTCTGCAAAAGTTATCAAAAGCTTCAATCATCATGTTAGTGATTATGAATATATATCGTGTTTGAACATTTACAAAACGGTCAAAGCATGATGAAAAAGCATACCTGAATATGGCACAGTATATAGGTTTTTCATTAAATTTCCGCATCGACACTTAAAATGAATATTGTACATGGTCATGTTGATAAATTGAATATTTTCCTTTGCAGATATCCCGCGGCCTGTTAACCGCGAGTCACACATGCAGATTTTCGCCGTACCTTTATATTCAAGGGAGCGAGACGAAGCTTTCATCTTTAATCCTCAAACGGGTGAAAGAAGTTCATACCAAGCGATAAAAAGCAATGACATTAAGAGTATTGCTTATATGTCAAGCATTCAGAAACTAGTTGTATCTCGTGCGATAGATTCATTTCATTACCTGCTCGAATTATGGAGTATAAATTCCGCCTCATCAGCGGTTCTTGCTAAAGACTACAGACCAACATCAATTGTTGTTGACGATGATCAACGTCTTGTATTTTTCGTTAATTTTCCAAAAAAGCGTAATTATGTTTCAGTCATTTGTATTAATGCAGTGTCAATGGAACTAACTGTAGTGGGGAAATGGATGCACAGTCGCATTGGATCTATTGCAGTAGATGCTACAAGAAAACGATTGTATGTATCTTTTTCATGGAACATCAAATCATTTGCCTATAATGGAAGGAACGATGGAATTCTTTGCCCTCACATTAACGGTATATCTGCTCTCAGTGTGAGTGACAATGGGGACTTCCTATATTTCAACAAAAGATCGGTTTTGATTAAATTTTCTCTTGAGCATAAATCAAAACAGAATCTGTTTAATTTCCACAAAGGAATACTAAAAATTATCTTCTATGATTGGAAATTGATCATCACATATAATGCATTCAATGAAATATATAGAGTAGATTTGAATCAAAACACCAAGGAATCGCTAATGAAATCTCGCCGCAATCTGGAAATTTGTTTCATAAAATAAATAAAAGGACAGTGTATTATGTTAAGGTTATGTTATGTTAAGGGAAGAAGGGGAGAAAAGCCTGTGTTTAGCTATTCAGCTTGGTGACAAGAGTTCCGGGAGCTGGAATCATGGACGGGAGCTTGATAAAGAGTGGAAACTGTTCTATAAGAAGTAAGGGTTGGATGCAACGCTACGTAATGACTTACAATGCGTACTCCAACATTTTGGACACCCCAAACAGTTTATATACATTTTCAAACAACGGCTAATATATATATATTTACAAGAGTGGCACTACTCTATCAACAGTTCAACCTTTCTGGAACATTACCGACAAGTGAAGCTGTCCCTTTTTCAAACTGAGAGATATATCACGTCACTAAACGATAAAGACTTAAAAAAATTACGTTTGACTAATGGACACGCGTCAATCACGGTCCATTGTCCGTTTTTCGATCAGAAGCCACTACTTTTACCTTTATATCGTCATTATACTGAGTCGACTACCCACAAATGAGTAATTTTCGGCAACAGTCAGTACTTCTCGATAAAAGAACACCATTTATACCGTTTGTCATATGTGACCCCCAGCAACTCAATGGATGCACCTTTCATAAGTAAGCCAGGATGCATCTGCACAGTCAATTTGCCCAGACATTGTCATCATCTAGATATAGCCTCGACCGTAATCCGGTTTGCAATAAATACTGGTAAAATATATCGACTGGAAAAGAGACTGTCAATGTTGTGAATTTACATAACTGTAGTAAATCCACAACCACATGACTAGGCGGGTAATTAGAATCTATTGTCCTGCTGTACTAATGTTGAATTATATTTACCAGGTTTCTTCGACAACGCAATTAAAAAGCGTCATTTAAACCTTAAAAACGGTTGATAAGATTGAGAAAGCCCTTCTTTCTCGGACTTACAAGAGATTGTGGACCCTGAGAGTCAGTTTAAATCCACAATCTCTGGTAAGTCCTCGAGATTGAGGTTTCTCCTTTACGTCATATCGTCATATCGAGTGAGGTAGAAAAAAAGATCGATCCTATCTGTCGTAGGTGGGAATAAAATATAGAATGTACTACCTGACAAAATCAAAAAGGGCCGTGGGCTCTGTAGTTCATCGGGATGTGTAATGTTTCATAATTTGTTCTAAATATATCCTAGCCATGAAAAACCTCAACGTCTTCAAATTTGTCAGTGCATTACAAAAACATGAGATAACACTAACTTTGGAAAAAATTGGTTCTCCAAGTATTAAAACTCCTGCAAAGATATTGAAGAAAATAGGTTTTAAGCCATGGCCTCTGAGGCCCTAATTAGGGGCCACAGGGTCAACCAAAATTGGCGGAAACTGTTTAAGATAGTACAGTGTGCAATATATTACTTAAACACACACTTTGTTTTAACTATTATCATAAAGCGAAAGGAAAAACACCTGGAAATAATTATGAAAATAATTGGTAACAAAATTACTAACAGTAGAGTCACAATGCCATCCAATGGCAAGGCAGGTAAAAGGAGGCCCTTGACAGGAAGTTGCATCATTGTTGGCATCACGGGAGCAATCATTTTTGCATATGATTCATCATGGTAACAGAACTGACATAAAGCCTTGGGACAAAATAATTTAGTTTTTATTTTAATTTTTGTGTGTGATCATGTTTCAGTTGGTTTGCTTATAAGCTTGTATGAGAAACTGTGAATTTTCATTTTATTTAATGCTCTAAAATGTCATTTTTGATTTTTGGACAAGCATTTTTGCCTTTTTTTCGATCTTAAAAATGCTACAAAATATTTATTTATGAAAATAATTTTGATAAAATGAGTTTAGTTCGTAGAGGAAATGTGTCTTTATTATGTTTGACTAATTAATAGAGTAAGAATCTCTAATATTTTTCAGCATATAGCTGGGATATGAAATTTACACTTTTTAAAAAAAATTACTCATTTATAAGCATGTTTATGAACAAAAGTTTTCACAAAATCATTAGTATATTTCGAGGAATACATATTGAACTAGAAAACGTTAATCTAACGTCTATCTTATCATTATGACGTGTCATTGTCAACATTTTATGTCACCTTTACAACGACGTCGCTGATTGCACAACTAGATTCAATTGCAACCAATCTGGACACTCCATTTTTGCACTCGATGTCAAGCTATGTAGAACAGAGGATAGGATCGGAAATCTGAAGGGAGTCATCTCTGTGGGAAGAGAATGGCATCTATAGTGCCCCTAAAAGAATGAAACATCGAGGAAGGTTGAATCGATTGGTCGCGCAAGTTTCAAAGACAACGTAAGCAGTTGATAGATTCACTCTTGTTGTGTATCATGCCACTTTAAGTGGCTGAATAATTTCCTTGCCCTCAAAACAATGAAATAGACATCTAGATCATCAAATTTGAGTTCGTAGTAATGGACTTGTGGTCATTTGGAGATGTCAGCGGTCATTTTAACGTCATATTGGATTTCTGTGTTGTATTATAGACAAACACCATTTTTTATGATCTTAATGTGTTCGTTGCCCCCTAAAACTGAGGATAGACACCAAGGTCATTATATTCGAGTTGATGGTTACAGAGTTATGATCATTAAAAGGTTTTGGAGGCCATCTTGGAGGCCATCTTGAAAGAAAAAAATTTCCGGGGGTCCAACTTTGGAAAACTTTTAGTATGTTCTGAAGTAAACCCTACCAGAATCAGTTGAGAAACCTTTTGTAGCATTTTTTGGGGGGTTAAACTGTATTTTGATCTGACTAAAGTCCTGGATGACGAGTGCCACAGCATACTGGAACACTGCAGGACTCGCACACCAGTCAGGTTATGGCTACTACAGACAGTCAGCTGGTAGAAATAGTACTGGACAAATATAACAAGAAAAGCCTTTAAAAAGGCAAGCTTGGGGGAAACTGAGTATATCTAGTGAATGGAACATGAGGTGATGATTTTTGGTGAATATCGGTGCTCGATGTACGGGTGGGCAATGTATGACGAGGGTCTTGCCTGGGTGTTTGCTAGTCTAGTGGAAGTCTTAAAAAAAAGTCTTTCATGAAATTCTATTTAGATTTGATACACACACAACATTTAATTTCAAGTGTCCTGATTTACGTCCAAATCATCTCCGTGTGTCTGTTCGAGTGTGATATGTGCGAGGGCATAATATATTGTTTGAGTACGACATAGAGAAACAGCATATTGATTTTTAGCTCGTCAGGCCTGAAAGGCCCCATGGGCTTTTGGCATGGCATGGCGTCCGTCCGTCCGTCCTTCCGTCCGTTAACTTTTCGCTTTTTAGACTTCTTCTCCAGAACCAATGACTCTAGAGCTGAAATTTTATATGCAGACTCATTGGCCAATGGGATTCTAAATTGTATATTTCGTGACCCCATGACCCCAAATGGGGTCACAGGGGTCACAACCTTAAAAACCTATTTTTATCTTCTTCTCCAGTTCCAAAAGGTTTAGAGAGCTGAATAGTTGTGTGCAGACTCCTTGGGTAAAGGGGATTCTAAATTGTGGATTACGTGACCCCATGACCACAAATGGGGTCACATTGGTCCCAACCTTAAAAAGCTATTTTCATCTTCTTCTCCAGTTCTATAAGGTCTAGAGAGCTGAAAAGTTGCGTGCAGACTCCTTATCCAAAAGGGATTCTAAATTGTATATTTGGTGCCCCCTTATGACCCTATTTGGGCTTGATGCCATAGGATTACGAAAATGAGAAACATGCTTTTCTATTTTAATGTTCATGTATGTTTTTTCAGTGCAATGTATATTTTATTTGTGTACATACATGTATACATCATAGTTTTTAGATTAAGGACGATTTGGGAAAATTTTGAGAGTGTTAGTGAGAATCAATATGGCGATTGTTTTTATCGTGTTAGTCCTTCAATATTAGTGCTTTAAGTATGCCTCAGTGTAATATAAATATCCCCGTATGTACCTGCGAACATGCGTACATAGGAAACTTGTCTTAAACCGATGAATCAAGAAAGGATGGGTGAATTTCGTATTATTTTGATACCATGGTCTAGTAGTAGTGATAGCAATGACTGATTCATTATCAAAGTTGGTTCCCTCAACTTTAGTCGAATTTAAAGGCAATTTCGAAATTTTACTAATGTCAAGATTTTTAGAGCTATAATTAAAGATATTAAAAATAATATGCTCCATATTACACGGTGGTGTATATTAAGTATTAGTTTGATGGGATGTTGTGACGTAAATATAATGGAGTTACTGATTCACTGTTATCCAAAAAACAACAAGCTTGTTAATGAAATAACCAATAAAGAAAACATACAATATTTTCAGAAAGCATCAAGTAATCATCTTAGTGATTAACAAGTATTACACATGTAATGTGAAGCAACGTGTCAACAATACCGAACTAATTCGTTGAACCACTGGTTAGGTTGAGCCATCATGCTTTTCTGGAATCCTAACACAGCATATTTGGAAGGCCGTGCCACTTCCTTTACTGTTAAGGTTGATGCTACCCCCCCCCCCCCCCCCCCCGCCCCCCCCCCTCCCCCCCCCCCCCTCCCCCCCATTAAAATGGCCGGTCGAAGGTAGTTTAAGTGATCTGACTGATTTAGCAATACCTAAACATTGAAAGTAGAGTAATATATATCGAACAATGATAGAATGGTCAACAATCTTGCATTCTGAATTCAAATTCGCATGATCCCTACAAATCTTACTCTTTTCTAACTGTTTTCTATGGATACGGCTTATCAGGTTGTGTAATGTGATGTTTTACTCTCTAATATAACCGTATAGTGTATAAACTTTAATGATAAATAGCAAATTTGAGAAAAAACTATGCAAAAAACGTGCTACAGCGCGTATAGTGTATAAACTTTAATGATAAATAGCAAATTTGAGAAAAAACTATGCAAAAAACGTGCTACAGCGCATTTAGACCGTACTTTTATAATTACAAAGCTAGTGTCATTGTTAACAGAAACAAACACTCTATTTTTACAGAGCCTTGCAATGTATACATATTATGCAATCATGTCATTCAGAAATATCTATTATAACGTCAAGAAAGTGATCTACTCATGAATAAATGTACTACAGGCATGTGACCTTTCAAGTACCGTATACAAATATTGATTGATGCGTCGAGTTCGTAAATGAGAAGCGATCAATTATCTTTTCATGAGAACCAATATGGTGGTGGATGTTTATGACCATGTCTTGTTGTTATATACACATTCTGAATACTTCTATGTCTTCATTTTTTTCTGAGAAGCATACATGTAAAAGCAATCTCAAAAAAGGTTTTTTTTACGGATCTCTATACACGTAATCACTATGATGTGTACATCTGCCTGGATAAAGGATAAACCATGATACCGAGAATATGGTAAAGTTGTGGACCCTGATAGGAAGGAAAGGAAGGTTTTCCTGACTATCAGGGTCTATTATTAACCTTGTTTAAGTTTAAAAGACACTTTATTATCGCGTGATCCCTGGTAAATATATAGAGTCGCTCGTAAAATTCGTGAAATCGTCTGAAATCCTGGTTACAACCACGTGAACTATGTTCCGAGATATTGTATTTCTTGATTATTCTTGATTTCTTTTATATAAACTACACTATGTAAGCTAAGGGATCAACTTACTACTTGCAGATGATCAACTTACTCTGAAAGCCTGTAACAATGCAAATATGTCTCGTATAATGATATCTGCAATATGTTATGTATTTGTATTTGCCAAAACATATTGATATTGATCAACATATTTTACACAGCTGTAATAAAATATTGGCTCAACTTATCACGCCCTCTCAGTCCTATATATAGAATTTGAATTTGTCCTTTTTTTCACTTTTAAAGATATTAATGCGAAAATCTTGTGTAGACATATCTTGAGCCTTGAGTATTATAAGTCTATTATCTATCGGTGCTCTATTGTGATGCAATAGTTCGTTGAATCAGAGACGATGGTCACGAGATACTTCGAATGTCTTAAGCACGCACATATATAGTGACCATTGGAAACAAGCACTTGTCACTTAGGTGACATGATCCCTCACCGTAAATTAATATTTCAAAGTAAAAACATAATGCTATGGTCACACAAATCGACTGGGTCCTGATTGACCTTGAACATTATGCCAATTTCACTAAAATCAAATCAGCCCTCTGTCTGCCCGAGTAGAACGTAGGTATAATGTATAAAGTCTTATAGACATTTTAGTCAAAGGATATTTTGATATCACGCTGACAAGGGTAACTCCTCAAAGTTTCGTTGTGATCGTGAAGTTCGAGGTCACATAACATTTTTTGAACATTACATTACATTACATTACTAACGTTGACCTATATATAAAGTATGAAAAGAATCTAGTGAATAGTAGTGAGTTATTCCACTTCGTACGTACGGACGTTCGTTACCGAATACTATATCCTGCTTGGCGCTAAACGCCCAGCGGGGGTATAATAATGCAATTAAACTTCAAAGAAAAACATAAACTTGTTTGTCCATGCTGACAAAAATAGTATCGCACTGTAACAGTCTATTTGTGTTTAGGGTTAATCAAATTTGAAACTTATTTATGCAAATGCATAAGAAAGACTTATATGATAACATCAAGCAGAAAAGTTTAGTTTTCTCCCGGTTATCCTAACGGGACCAACATGATGTGTTAATCTTTAAATATTATTATCTTTTGGTTTCTATTATAATTTAAGTTAACTACAGCAGTTCAGATTTGGTTTAATTATTTGGTTTGGTAAAGTTCTATCGTTGGTATCTATTGCCTCGTTCCCATTGACCTCTTTCCAAAGCACGTGAAAGTATTTTGTATGATTAATTATTTAAGTTGAATGAGATATGATAGCAAACATAAAAGTTTATGGATAGTCAACAGTGATTGAGTAGTTAGATGGATGTGCATAGCTATGGGACATAAATAACTAGTTGTGAAAATGGTTGCATGCACATATTACATGGAGACATAAACTTGTTATAACCTCAATGACTTCGAATTTTGCAATGGATATAACATTGTGTTCAACAAAACAATAACATGACAAAGACACATGTTTACGTATCATTTGTTTGATGAATGTGTTAATATATATCCGCAATAAAGAAATGACTATTCATAGACACTGTTCACCTGCAATATTAAGGTGAAATATACGATTGAATAATGAGAGGAATAAATTTATTTAGCATTTATGATTCCATATTTCTGAGAGTTTGAAATTTGATAAGTTTAAAGAATAAAAATGTTACAAAAAAAACGTCATTGTTTAACCTTTTTCTGATTTTAAGAGAGATGAAAAATTTGTATGAAAACAGCAAATATGATGAATGTGTTGATAATTTGGTGTCACGTGTGGCATGGCCATACATATAATGTTCTAGTATAATTAAAATAGATTATTAGTTTAATATTATGTAAACAACATTTACTCTAGCATACTGGAATATGATTTATACAAATACGATTTATTTAACAACCAAATCAAATCTGACATGAGAATTCGTGTCCTGCAAAAATATATTTATGAATAAACGCTTCTTAAGAAATGTAAATATGAATACATCCCGCCTATAGCATCAACTTTCGGAAAGCTTGCCCATGAAATGACCCGGTGGACCAAAAATCCCCTTGTATCATGATCAGATTCTTATTAATAGAATACACAAATGTAAGAACATGAAATATATATTTGGTAAGAAACATCAATAACCCACATAATATTTTATTCGGAGCATCAATAATGAATACGATATCCTGTTCAGTTGAATAATTGATAATATTATGAGTCATCAAAATATGCCAATTAAATCTTAATCAATCAAGAGTTTTGTCATTGGATGGTGGTATTTTTTTTATTGATATACAGTCAATGCATGTAAGCGGGGTTTTTTGCACAGCGTGACAGCGTGACAGCGTTCCTTACGTAAGGATTATTTATATTGTTTATGCTTGTATCCAAGTACAAAAGCAACACAATGTTAAAAATCGCAAAGCTGCATCCCAAAATTAAAACAAATGTAAGTACTATTTTAATTGTAATTGTAATAAGGATTTCGTTTGGACGTCAATTGTATTATTTCACCTGTACTGACAAATCGATCGTTTTCTAAGAATATAATATTCAATCTGAAATTTGTATTTGATCAGTTGTGCAATATTTCGTATATTGCAAGAAGAAAGCGGGTAAACTCTTCAAATTACGATTTTTTAAATATAATTTAATACTTTTCATATGGACTTTATAAGAAAACAATATCTACATGTACATTGAATAAGTATTAAAAAATACATCACCAATATGTAACATTGCTGATCCTTTTTTGATAGTTTACAGAGAAACATAAACAACAATACTTTTTAGAATGTTAACCCCTGGTCAGTTCTGTTCTACAAACTGTTACCGTTATTTAGAGGTATGAATTAAATTATGTTACGGTACTTCGACACTTCTAACATAAAAATACAAAGTTATCGGCTTCTCTTACACCATTATACAGTGTCTCATTGGCATCACTATTTACAGAATATTTGCACCAACATACGTATATAAGTATAGGTGAACAAACTTCGGGATTGTAATTCTAATAATGAAAATGAATTCCGGACATTACTGGTTTCGTGGTTTAATAATTACTTTCTCAAAGATCAGAATCATAATGATCATAATCACTATGAATACTGTCCAGCCACAAATTTGATTTTTTTATAGTAAATCTAGTGTTTGTTAGAAGGACATTACCTGATTAAACATAAAAAATAAGTTATAGATAGGAGCATATACTCCAAAATGTGTATCTCTTAGAAGGAGAAGGTCTTTCTTCAGAAATTAATTTCAACTGCTGTTTAATCAATTAACTGTTGTCAGCCCTTTATACCTTTGAGGTGTTCACACAGTTGGTACTCTAGAGTGTTTTGAGCCTAGGCCCATTTAACTCTAGAGTGCTTTGAGCCTAAGCTCATTCAACTCTAGTACTTTTTTCTGAGAATATTCAATACCACGGTATCTGAAAATGAACTTAAACATGAAAATGTGAAATTATGAATACGTAAATCTTCTTTCACAGAACATTTGGTAGAGTCATTTGAGCCTACTTCATTCGTCATATGGGGCTAGCCTCAAATAATTCTAGAGTCATATGAGGCGGTATAGTCATTTGAGACTGTAACACCGGCGTGGTCGACATGTTCACCTGGTCCGATGGTTTTTCAGAGCTTGTTCTAGCTCGTGTTTGGATATATTCGTCCAGATTGGGAGTAGCTGAGTGAGGCGGAGTCTCCGTGTGTGATTTGGTTTTATTTGGTTTCTTCGTGGACATTTTATTTTTCTTGCTAAGGATGGGTTTAGAGAGCGTGAGTGACTAGCGTCCTCTCATGTAGGACAGCGCCACCGGAAGTGCAACAGTAACACTTCATATGTATGCCATTGATTTCATTTAGAAACTAATTAAGTGTTTATGTCCAAAAAGTTAGAATTTTTTTTGTAATTTAAGTTGAAACAATTAGAAATATTTTTAACTTCCAATATTTTTCAAAGATCAAAGGTCTAAAATAAAGTTTTCTGAAATTGAATGTCACAACAATTAAGATGTGATTGTGAGCTAAAAAATGCAGTCTATTATTTTCTAACTCACCCCCTAAAAACAATTAAAACAACAAAAATAATAAAAAAAAAAACAACAATAAAAACTCAAAACAACGACAACACCAAAAGTCTACCAAATGGATTGAATGCTACAAAACAAATATACCAATCATTGTCAAGAACTTTACACTGTAGATATGATAAACTTCCAAGTGTACAAAACTTCAAACAGAGTTGGGAAATGGATACTTACATCATCCATCAACATAACGACAAAGTTGGGCTTTTTAGCAGCATGACAGTAAGTAATTGCTGTCACAAATAGAAAAAGGATCTTATCCGACCTCATAGTTCTTGCTTCTCATCAACAATGATATTCAAATCATCCGCTTGTCGATCGTATCATGTACCTCGTTTCGTGTGACCCCCACCACGTCAAAGGTAGGCAACTCTAATACATTCAATGCGTTTGCGACACTCGCTAAAATAACAATTTTGTCTTTCTGGGTATGCTCGATTCCCAAAAGCGGTGTATGTACATCGACCACGTGACCAGCTCCGCTGCTCTGTGAGATAAAAAAAAACTGACTGAAACGTTCAATGAACATGCATGTCATTTATCTTATACAGTTGGTGTATTTCTGACAGAATCGAGTATTTCACTCTAAATTATATAATAAACGTGTTATATTTATCTTTTTTTAAAAGAGAAAATGGATTAATTTCACAATATGAAAAGCTGCATTTCTAAATTTGTAAATCAGGGATTTGTCGCTGTGCAGCATCTGCACGCGGTGCAATATGATGACATACACAAAGTTAGAGTTAGGTTTCGTCAATCAAACAAGCTGTGACAATCCGACCCTGATGTTTTTCTCTATATTGTAAACTTTATCGCATCAAAAGCAGAGATGTATTTGATCTTATTTGGTTATAAGTAAGTGTAAATTTAACACCAGACATGTTCATACAAACTTTCAGGCAAATCATCATACGCTGGGCAATGTAAAAGGACACACCATACAGATGATTTTGCCATTGCAACAATTTTGGTAAGGCTGAAATTCAGTGTAGCATTGTACCCAAACCTTACTGCGTGTAGAACAGTTCTCTGCTGCAGACGAAGTTGCCGTGCCCTTGGCGGGATTCGAACCCCGGACCTCTTGATCCGAAGCTGAACGCGCTAACCACTGTGCTATCCCGCCCCCTCCAGAAATCGAAGAGAAAAATATAGCACTATATCTTCTTCGGAGTTATATCATCATTGAGCGCACTTGCATCATAGAGAGAAGAGAGAGAGAATTTGTTTATTAAACTGTCACGTGCTTCAATTACCAATACCATACAATATATAATATATAAATTATAAAAAGCACCCGGCGTTATGGCCTATGAGACACTAAAAGCATTGAATATCACAATAGTACAATAGAAACAAGCCAAAAAGCGAGCGTGGCTCACTAATACCGCCGCCTGTAAAGTTTGACATGTTTATTTTACTTATAGAGAGGCGTTTGCGGACCCAAGGATTAATAAGCTATGAAATGTAATTGCTTAGATTAAAGTGTTTGTGAAAAGGGTAGGACAATTCTCTTCATGTAAAAAAGGTGGTTTAAGTAAAAGTAGAAATAATAGTAACTTGAAAAGGTAGGGGTAACATAATACACTACTGCCATTACCAATGATTTCAACTTATTTTGGAAATTAATCCATCATAATGATTCATTCGAGTGACTTGAAACAACAGGTACATGGAAGCACCCCCCTGTAGGCACATTAAGGGATATGCAGCAGTTTATGGCTGAAAGGAAAGAAAATTTAACTTTTTCCAAAATATATAACAGTAAAATCAACAAGAACACAGGAGTAGCTTTTAATGAAAGTTACATGAAAAAGAAAATGATAAAGTCAACAAATCACAACACAGAAGTAGCTTCATTCATTCCAGCTCTGAATATGAAGAATTAAAAAAGTACAAAAAAATCGCCAAAAATTCTAAAAATCACCAAATTGTACTGCATCTCTCCTAGTAGTGAAGAAGACATGTGCCAAATTTGAAAAGGATTGAGATGAATAGTTTTTTCCTTCATCGATCGGACAAAAAATTCTAAGTACCATTTAGTAAGGTAATCAATCCACAAAATTGTCAAGTTTAAACTTTTCATAGTGGAGAATGCGGGATTCGAATCCGCAACTCTTCGCTTTGTAGCCAAAGACTTTACCAATAGACCACAAAGGACTTGGTGACTGAGAAGGGTTGATTGTTGGTAAGTATTCCATGATATTTTATGAGGGCTTTATTGTACTTGAACCACCTGCAGTATACCTTCAGACAACTGCACACACGTTAGTTTGTTTGTTTGTGTTTTTTCAGCATTTAAATAGATAACACCCTCATCCTCGGGCCTACGGGAAGACCCTCGGGCGGTAACGCGCCCTCATGTCGTCCCTAGGGCAAGGCCTCTCTTTGCTAGAACGCCCTCGTATTCAGGTGTTATCCATTACATAGACCCATATGATGATGAGAATCCGTTACACTGACCGATACAGAATATAATACTAGTATATACCCTTATCACAATGAACAACATCATGTTTGCTCAGTCTCAATTAAACTCTTGTATTCTTTACTTTACATTACCATAAGCTAGTGCCCGATATTTACACAAGCTCATACCGGTATGCATAGAGTTTACTCTGTGACCTAAATCAACCCTCACTGGTCGACCTCACATAGCTCACCCACTGGACAGGTATTGTGCCAATTTTAGTCATAGCTATGTTTAGATGAGGGATTTCCATGCGTGATCGGGAGGGATGTCGGGGCGGGGATGACAAAATTAAAACTCCCATAGGAAATGCATGGACTCATTTGCGTTAGAACTGTCATAAATTCTACTACTTATGTTGACTATAGAAAACTATCTCTATATAAGGAAAGACAAGATGCGGTGGGTTATTGCACTAGCGCATACCTTCAATAAGGATGGTGCTATGAATATGAAACGTATATCTTCGTAAAGAACTCATATTCGACTTCAGTTTGATACCAGATATGCTTTTATTTAAGAATTATCCGTTTCCTGACGGCGACCTGTAAAACTTCTACTAAACGGATGTTGACTATGATGAACTATCTCTATATAAGGAAGATGTGGTGGGTTTATGCACAATAGCGCGCACCTACAATTATGATGGTGCTATGAATATTAAACTTATATCGTCGTTAATAACACATAATCGCCTTCAATTTGACACCAAACATGCTTTTATTTTACAACTATCAGTCTCCTAACGGCGATCTTAAAGCTAAACGTATGTTGACTTTAGAGAACTATTTCTATATAAGGACAGACAAGATGTGGTGGGTCTATGCACTAGCGCATGCTTTCAATAAGGAAGGTGCTATGAATATGAATATCTTCGTAAAGATCACATAATCACGTTCAATTTGATATCAAATATGCTTCTATTTAACAATTATCCGTTTCCTGACGGCGATTATTCGTTGTCAATGTTGAAGGTGCATGTTATATTATAACATATATATAACCATGTCGACCCTTGTATATTGGCAAACCAGTCAGGAAACTAATATTAGTTAGTTCCACTTCGATCGTGTGTTCGAGGTCATATGGTACTATATTAAATATACATTTGATAATAACTTAAAAGGTTGTAGACGCTGTATCTGATACATTGCACACTGTTACAATCGATATCATTTAACAAAGGATCAAAGATGAAGATGACAGAAGTCATTGCTGTACACTCTCGAATGATTAGCGTCCTGTACATCAATTTCCCAATGCAAGGCATAATTCTTGCCAGTCTCCATTACTGGCTGATTTAGACCTTGCAGTATTTCCTTAAAAAATCTGTGTTTAGAAATCCAGGCCTGCTATGCATTTCTGGTGCAGCGATTCACTATCTTGACACAACAAAGCAAGGGTAATAGCGCAAGGGTTAAACCAGCCAGTAAAGCAGACTGGCAAGAGTTATGCCTTGCGTTTGGAAGTTGCCTGTACATGTATATATCTATTCCGGTTTTCAAAATGGAAGATAACTATATGACAGCCTTCTGAAAACCAACTTGAAATACAATCTTTTGAAATTCCAGTTTGGGAACACTATTGGTATTGTACAATATCAAGTGTAACTTATCGTGGAGTAAAATAATTTGTAAAGGAAAGTGAAAGTGAATCAAACATAACTCGACTGAGTTTGAGAAGAATTTGTCCATATGTAACCTCGGGGCCGTTCCACCAACCGATCTTAGCCTTAAGACCAATCGTAAGCCCATCCTGTATTATTAGCTAAGATTGTTCTTAGGGCTTAAAAAAGCTGCAGAGCTATTGGCTATTTTTTGTATTTCTCCTCAAAAACAATTGGCTCTGGAGAGTTGAAATCTTCGAAACTGACACCAAGGCAAATGAGGATTATAAATTGTGGATTTGGTGATTATCAGAGCCTTATAAGTCTACCAAGCCCTTATCAAGGGGTTAAGGCTTACACACCTATTTTCCTCTAAAGTCTTCTGTTCATATTCCTAAGGGAATTATACATTGAAGATGTGGTGACTACCAGTCACGTTATAAGGGCCATTAGGGCCATAGCCTGATAACTAAAAACTTCCATCTGCTTCCGAACGAAACGCCCGATAATGTTGAAAGGCATTGAGGATAATATATTTAGATTTGCTGATTTGTTTTGGGACCACAAATAAGGGTCACAGGGACCACGAACTAAAAACGTATTGTTACCTCCTGCCCAGCAATGCACCAAGGCCCCGAAAGCTAAAGTCGTGTGTACAGACTGTATAATCAATTAGGATTATAAAAATTAGATTTGCTGACCATATATAAACTGATGTGCAACAGAAGGTATATCTCTCAGCATCCTCGGTTACCCATGGTTTTTTATATGCTCCGTTACTCTCCACTATATCACCCATGGGAAATTTCATCAGATAAATCTGTACTCAAATTACCCGCCCTTGGCCGACGTGAGCCAATCAAACCGCTACGCAGCTTGGACCTGCGAGCCAATGACAATTCATATCACTTCGTTGCAAAGCACGCGAGGTCATTTTGTTAGCCATCCGTCATCAGTTATCTCCTTTGACCATTTCCGTCGTATCGTATTGAGTATTTTCTCTGGTTACTAACTTCGTTACGCCGGCCAAGGGCGGGTAATCTTAGTACAGATTTCGCTGACAGAGTTTCCCATAGGTGATATAGTGGAGAGTAACGGAGCATATATAAAACCATGGGTAACCCAGGATGATCTCTCAGTTGCATTTATCATATATGTATACTTTTCAAAGTCACATATCTCGAGTTTTCGACGTCGTATTAAAAAACTGACTAGTTTGGCAAATTAGTCCAAAACATAAAATCAGTAAAAGAATACCTCTACGCGTGTTAAAAAAATAAATTAAAATTAAAAAATTAAATTTTTGAAATTCTACCAAATTAATTTTGACAAAACACAACTGTTCATCGACATATAAAACATACTATGTGTGAAAATCAATAAATGTGCCTCGTCCTGCACACATTTACAACATTTTGAACATGGTAGGGCACATGTTGGTGTAAATTTCATTTCTTACCCCGTCTACTTTCAATACTGATATTTAAGTTAGAAATAAAACAGTCACTAATTAAGTCATTCAAACTACTGCCGAAAGGTGTTATTGTATCGTGCCATAGTCAAATGTATCTTATTTATTTAAAATATTAAATTAATGGAAAACAACTGAGTGATATACTTTCTTTTGCATCTCAGTTCAGTATAAACAAGTAAAGGCTACTTCTTATCTAACACTTAAAAAAATGGATATCGATATTCTAGTCATATAAGTAAGTTTACAATTATAAGTCAAAGTGAGAGTTTACATGTACAAGTTTAAGCTTTATAGAAGAATAGAAGTAATTATCGATTTCAAGAACTCCTAGTGTATTCCAATGATACTGAAACACTACAATATTGATTGATTGATTGATTGTAAGTGTACTTCGCGGATAGACGTTACACACTTCAGTTTGTCACCAGCACGACAAGAAGGCGACAGACTGACTCAAAGCTGCAATATGATTGGAACCATCATCGTATTCATAGTCACAATTGGTAAGTACTAAATGTGTCATGTGTATATGTGTCCAAAAACACATGTGTTATTCCAAAGCCTAGTGAGTAGTTAAAAGAAATTCTCGACATTTGGAGTTTGTATATTTTCGAGATATTCAGTAAAAATAAAAGAAATTAGATAAAAGACTAACGTCTCAAACACATTCTTCTTACAGTTTGTATAAAAAATGAAACTAAAAATGTTTAATATACTCTATATTTCTAATTTATATATATATACACACTCACACCCGCTGTGGTCACTTGCTCCTTATGCATGCCCCATTTGAATTGGTTATCTAACGAATGTTATTCAACAACTCTCGGCTTGCTACACGGACAAGTTAATTAGTCACAGACTGGCCATTGCTGTGTTCTAGTCAGACACTAGAGCAAAATATTCAATGACGACCAACCCAGTCTAGAAAATATAGCAAGTCTAGATTACTCAGCTAAATTCAGGCATCTTAAGGGCTCCATTTGGTATGACTATTTGAATTGTTTGTAAAATGTTGCTGGTAGGAAAAAAACTGAGACTAAATGTTAGTCTAGCTGTGTTCCTGCCACCGTCCTTCAGGGACTCAATATATAAGACATTATCAGGGGTCATTTTATGTTTTCTCCTTATATACATGTACATACATTTATTTTATTTTGGATTAGGATCACTTACTATCACTTTTACAATGATGATAAAAGATTAACTTTTATTAATTCCCAAACTTATCAAAAGTGGATATATGAACACTGTATGTATGTTTATAATAAAGAATACACATTCTAACATGTGATCTGTTAAATGAATGTAATTGAGGAACAATTATCATTATTATTCACTTATTTTCTAAAGAAAGTGATGTGTTATAATTGATCACATGCAGTTTTAAAATACATATTATTTACATCCTTTAGTTGATAACTCACCGTAGCCAATTGTGTTCCTCTAAATTAATCACACGACCAAATATAACACTGATGAAATTTAGAGAGTTACCTCCCCCACCCTATGTTCCCGCAAGGTGGCTTACCCAGTGACGTCATTCCTTCCTTTTTCGCGAAGGAGCATGGATTCGTTTCATGCTGCTCTCAGAGTTTCCTAACTTTGTGTGTAAATTAATACTACCCTCGACCGGGGTTATCATGTATTTCTTTTTGTTGAGTGTTTTGTTTTGTGTGGGCTCTGTCTAACCTTTGCTTGGGTCTGGAGAGAGTTTTTCTTGTTCTCACTGCAGTGTTAGAGTTCACTGCAGCGGGCTAACTAGGTCAACACACTTAGCTCTGTTGACTGAGATCGTGTTAATATCAGCCCGGGCCGCACGTGCATCTAGTGCACGGGTTGTTGTTATTGTCTGAGAAGACTGACGCTACCCACTGGTAGTGTCATTTCGGTTTGGCGAGTCATCTGACTGCCTCTCCTTTCGTTTCGAAACGATGCCTTCTCGAGACCCAACTTTTGTTTGGTGTTAGCCTCTCGTCACCTGGGCGGACAGGTGCATTGTAGGGTACAGACTCTTCAAATTAGCCTTCCGTCAATTATGTGATTTTTCTTGAGCTTTTATTGCGTCTGGTATAATTCACCTTTTGACAGGGGCCGTCGTCTGGCCTGTCGTGTTGTTTTCTTGATTGCTTCTAGTCAGTCGTTACGGCTACTCTGGCTTTTGTGGGCGTTGCGGGAAGAGGAAGTCGTCGCTCTACGACCCTCATGCCTGTTGTTGCCTTTGTCCTAAGACATGTACGGATGAGGACCGTTGTGCGGAGTGCGCGTCTCTGCACAAGGCGTAGCATGCGGCCATTAATAAGTCGGAGAGTGAGGCTCGTACCTCACGCAGCCTCTCCCGCTTACTCTACTATTGGCTCTCTGGCGTCTGACCTCATTATTGCGGAGGACACTACTGAGTTCGACTCCAGCCCCAGCACGTCGGCGCTTCAGGATCCGCCTTATGTGAAGGAGGAGAGGGAGCAGTCGCTGTTGTTAGACTGTGAACTCACGCCTGTTCGCTCGCCGACGTCTGGCTGTCCCTGTTCAAGGTCGTCAGGACGTAAGAAGTAGAAGAAGAAGCACTCTCGTTCTCCTTCGTCCGGGTTCAACGCCAAGGTACTGACAGAGTCCATGCTGGGTTACGTCAAGGAGATGGTGTCGTCACTTATTGACGCTGGGTGGTATGTCAGGTTCAGGGTCACCCTGCAGCAGTATGCAGATGGAGTCAGCCTCGCGGTCATCGACTCCTAACATCCAAGACGCCATCAACGCCCAAACGTCGTGTGACCTTGATCTCACCGGTCAAGTCTGGGCCTTCTGATATTTCTGCTCCCTCGGCTCCCGTTTCCACGGTGCAGCATGAGCAGGGTGATGATTTCATCGATCCCTCTAGGCCTCCGATCATACCCATCACTGCCGACGTGTCCACGGACGAGCCACCATAACCTCCGTCGTGCCCGACTGTTTGATGTCGCATTTAGTTTTGACGGAATGCCTGCGTGCTTCTCTGCCAGGCGCCGATCCTATTGTCACCTTTACGGTGTCGGACAGCCATCTATTGTCAGCCGACTCCATTGCCCACGCCTGTCAAGCTATGACCACGTTTGCCAAGCAGGCGGGGATGGATGATTGGGGTAAAGGCCTTTACCTTGGTTTTGGTTTGTTGGTGGAGTGGCTCAGGTTATGCTCAGTGCTGCGTGTATCCGGGCTTGACTTTGTTTGATGGGCAGATCAGGGATGCCCTCTGTCAGCAAGAGCTGACAAACCAGCTGGTGTTAAAATGGTCGCGTACCCCTTCGTCCACTCAGGAGAAGAACAGAAGCGGACCTCCTCCTTCACCTCATGGCGCTAAGACCGGTGACATGTCCTTTTGCCAAGGAGGTCGGCTCAAACAAAGTTAGCCCAAACAAGGTTGTGACTTTCAGACCGGCCCCAGCCCGAAACGCAACAACAATACAGAACAACGAGGGAAGGGGCGCGCCATCTGGGGCATCCCTACGAAATTTTGACATGTGGCGCCTTCCAGATCTCCCTATACCGATTGTAGACGCTTAGGATTGTCCCGTCTGGGGGCCGTCTCTCCCGATTCGTCACCAATTAGCGTCAATTGGGCTTAGACGAGAATTACGAAGGTTATGCTACGCTGACGGGCCGCGGAAAACTGTTTAAAGAATGAGATAAAGAGCAGGCCAAATTTACTCACTTTGAACCGCGATATCTGGCTAAGTAGGTGACACTTCGAAGTAATAGTTAGTGTTTTGTTTACTTGAAAGTATTGTCTATATGAATAAACGAATTAAAATCGAACAAAACTGAGAGGTTCTATTATCTTTAAGGTTAGTTCAACCTTCCAGCCACTGATCCTACGCTTGTTCGGCTAGTCGTAGCTGGCGGACTTGATCAGCTTTACAGTCGCCAACCTTCTCCACTTCGGGGGTGGTTGACTTACCTTTCCGCTTTTGGGTTGCTTTGCAGCCCGCCTCCTTCAGTGGCATGCTGGCTACGGTGAGTTATCAACTAGAGTATGTAAATAATAGTACGTTTTTGAGTAAACGTCATTATTTATACTCACCGTTGATACCTCACTGGTCTTTATTTCCCTCCAACCTCCCCTCCTGCGAGTCTGAGAGCTGCCTGCCTCCAGGTTCCAGGATGAAGGAATGATGTCACTGGATAAACCACCTAGTGGGGACATAGGATGGGGGAGGTAACTCTCTTTATTATTCAGTGTTATATTTGATCGAGTGATTAATTGGTAGGAACTCAATTGGCTACGACGAGTTATCAAATGTGAGTATAAAAAAATCACGTTTACTCAAAAACGTACCAATTAAGTAAACAAACTTGATGTAATGTTTTTAACTAGCAATGAAATATGTGATTATACGATGAAACTATAATCCATATTTGCACATAAGCAGTAGAAAGTCATATTTTCATTGCAGTGACTAACGTGTGGCCGGAATTACTTTTCATGATTGGCTCCCTTTGAAATTAAATTATCTCCCTTTGTAAAGTGATTACATCCCTTGCTTTCCACGTCTGACGGTGAACGACGTTGTTATGATGTTTCAGTCAATTACTGTTGACCTTTTGAGGTGTTAATATCATATTCAATATTCCATAACATTCTGAACTTCATTTATTGTTGATATGTTGCATAGTAGTTCTTTAACTCGTGAAAAACTTGGTGAGGCGAGAGATATGTGACAGACAAAAACGAACTTCACCCGCTGTATCACTTCGCGTTTGAAATAACGACAAAATTTGCGTTTTTCAATGTTTTAGGTATCTTTACTTGACTAGATGGTACCGTAAAATATTATTAGTCTTAAATTTAAAAACATTCACAACATATTTATTTTTGTAAGCATTATCCTGTTTTATATTGACTTATTTCAGTCGAATTATTTTCCCACTGCATTTACAGTGAACTATCTAGCGGGGAGTTGTTAGGATTAGGCCTATGGCAAGACCGTTCTAACCTTTCAATGTCACGTTTTAATTGTATTTATGCAGATTAAAGTTATATACTAAATAGACTATTTCATTGTTTTTGCCGAATATCATTTCTATCTCATCTCGTGGAGTGAGAAAGTGACATTTTCACTCGTGGATGCGCCACTCGTGAAAATATCACTTTCTCACTCCACTCGATGAGATAGAAATGATATTCGGCGAAAACAATGAAATAGTCTCTATGTAGTAATCAAACAATAAGCAGTTTTTTCCAGACTTAGAATACTGAGAATAAGATGGATATATATAGTGTGATGTCAACTTAGTGGTTTACCATAATAGGATGTATACAAATACATCTATCATTTCTGCATTTTAAAATGAATGTGAACTTTCTTTTTGTGTACTTGTATTTGATGTTTTGGCGTATGTCTGTATATCTACCAGTGTACTAGATTATTTAGAACATGTAGAGCGTTCAGCGTTCATATAAGTTAAAATATGTTTATACAAACAATGACTTGTGATTATATGTGTGGAATTGACACAATCTCCGCAGGTAAATAATGATATATAAACTCTCCCAAAAAGAAACTCATAGTGGATTTGTGTTTTTGATAAACTCGATTTTTGTATAAGTAATAACTTCAAACAGTTAATTGTTTTTGTACAAGAACACCACAATAAAATGCAACCCACAAAATTTACCTTTATTTGAGAGTAAGAAATCCAAGATAGGCATGCAATCTGAGAGAACACGTAATGCACGTGATTTGCATGTAAAGTTTAGTGATCAAGTCTTGTCAGTGAAGGGTATAAAAGGTCGAACACTGTTCTCGGTACATTCATCAGATTTAAGAGTTTTTTGATGCATTGAAAATGCCTCGACTGACAACAGAACACCGAAACCTCGCAATTGGCACGACAATCATAGCTAACAGTTTCTCGTCGAATGAGCACTCACCGAAGCACCATATCTCGTTTATGGGATAGGTATCGCCAGCAGAATTCGGTGACAGACAGGCCTAGAAGTGGTCGACAAAGAATAACAACTGAAGCTCAGGATCGATACATCCGGGTACACCACTTACGTTATTGTACAGCTACAGCAACCACTACAGCTAGACAAATACCCGGATTGAGAAGGATTTCTGCACAGACCGTGAGGAATAGACTTCGAGCCGAAGGACTTAGAGCAAGAAGACCCTACTTTGGCCCGTTGTTGCGTCAACAGCATCGACGACATCGGGTCTGCTGCTGTACCATTATTCAGGCTTGGCTAATTGGCGGCGTATCTGGTTCAGTGATGAATCGAGATTTCTTTTGGAACGGCGCGATGGAAGGATGCGTGTATACAGACGCCGTCATGAACGTTTTGCCGACACCTGCGTCCCCCAGGTAGACAGATTCAGCAGGGGGAGTGTGATGATGTGGGGAGCCATCTCCTACACCGGAAGGAGTCAATTGGTGTTGATCCAAGGCAATTTGACAGCAAAACGCTACTGTGATGAAATTCTAAGGCCACATGTCCTTCCTATTGTCCGCCGTCAGAGGGAGTTAATCAAACAGGACAACGCCGGGCCACATACAGCTCGTTTGGCCACAACCTTTCTACAGCGTGAGAACATCAATGTCCTTCCATGGCCCTCCAAATCACCAGATTTGAACCCTATAGAGCATCTCTGGGATGCCCTGGACAAACGAGTACGGCAACGTAACCCACAGCCACACCTCCGCAACTTGGACCGAGTGGGCTGCAATACCACAGATTCAGAGACTTATTCGCTCCATGCCCAGACGATGCCGTGCATTTCTTGACTCCAATGGTGGATACACGAGGTACTGACGTCAACGCCACCAAACGCATCAGTTTGACTCACTACCTGACTTTTCCAGAAAGTCACCTTATGACGTGATACTGTGACTGTCTCCATGTGAAATTTTGTTGAAATCACTTGCTTTACCACCCCGATATATTGTAACAAAATACAGAAAAAGATTCTTAAAAAATTCCTATATGCGTTTCTTTTTTGGGAGAGTATAGTAAACAAAGGTGAAGACGGCCGTTTTGATATGCAATGAATATGATTAACTTGAGGTGGAGGGGTGTAAATATTCTAAATAATCATGTGCATTTACTAGGCATTACACTATAAATGTGTATTTAAGCACGTACATTTCAAATTTTTAGCAAAACCCCAAATCAATAGGTCATTTCACCATCCTACTGGGCACTTATTGTGTCCCCTGAATTTTTTTTCGGGAGACATAATGTTTTCGCCTCCGTCCGTCATTCCGTTATTCTGTTATTCCGTTATTCCGTTATTCCGAAATGCTTTCTTTTCCGGGCCATATCTAAAAAACTGTTTAATATTTTTTCACGAAACTTGGTATGTGTTTAGACCTAGTGATGGAGTGGTGCCTTTTGCTATTTTGGTTATTCTGAATTTTTTATATTTTTTTCTGGTTTCCATGGAAACAATTTGAACTCAGTGCAAATTGGGGGTAGGGACCTTTTCCGGCCTCTATTTCAAAATCTATCTAGTATTTCTTTACGAAACTTGGTATGTGGTTAGACCTAGTGGTGGAGTGGTGCCTTTTGCTATTTTGGTTATTCTGATTTATTTTTATTTTTACTGGTTTCCATGGCAACAATTTCAACTTAGTGCATATTGAGGGTAGGGACCTTTTCCGACCTCTATCTCCAAAACCGTTCAATATTTTTTCACCAAACTTTGTATTTTCTTAGACCTAGTGATAGAGTGGTGCCTTTTGCTACTTTGGTTATTCTGATTTATTTATATTTTTACTGGTTACCATGGCAACAATTTCAACTTAGTGCATATTGGGGGTAGGGACGTTTTCCGGCCTCTATTTCAAAATCTATCAAGTATTTCTTTACGAAACTTGGTATGTGGATAGACCTAGTGGTGGAGTGGTGCCTTTTGATATTTTGGTTATTCTGAATGTTTTTCTTTCTGGTTTCCATGGAAACAATTTGTACTTAGTGCATATTGGGGGTAGGGACCTTTTCCGGCCTTTATCTCCAAAACCGTTCAATATTTGTTCACCAAACTTTGTATTTGCTTAGACCTAGTGATAGAGTGGTGCCTTTTGCTACTTTAGCTATTCTGAATTTTTTTCTCGTTATTAATGCAGTATTGAACTTTGTCCTTAGCATAAGTGAAAAATTAGGGTAATATGACTAGGTTGGATTGAACGTTGGAGCGGGGGACATCACAGTGCATCACTTGCACATATTTCTAATTATATATAAAATGGGACTCTATACAGTGGATTTGTTTCAGTAAACATTTACCTCTGACGATTGGATGCACATGTGTTGTCATACACGTAGAAGAGTAATCTAGACATGGAACCTGAAATATATAATTACATGTTAAATTTAATACTTGAGGTTAGTTGATCAGCAACAGTGAAAGCATATATACATTAATATATTTCTATATATATAAACTGTAATAAGTGCATTTCTGTATGAATCTGTTGTTAATCTTGTGACTCTAAGTGTAAACACCATGTCAATGATTCTCATGTTGATGATATTGAGTTATAACGTGAAGCCTTATATACGTTTGTTTATTTACCAGACACACATTAAGGATGTTCGCTCCTCAAATTTATAGAATTAAAATTTTTTTCTAACTTATATTTTTTAAAAGATCAAAGTATATGATTGAAAAATCAGCATTTTAAAAATAGGGGGTAGTGTGTTTTTTTCGAGATATGACGCCTGAAAGATAGTGGGGTGAAGTACAATTTTAACATGGGAGTCTATTGGAAAATGAGAAAAAAAACTGCTAAAAACTTTAAAATACTACATTTCTAGTATTAAACTTTTTTTCCTTTTTTGATATGTAACAAAGTTCATTTTACCCTACCGAAATCGATGAAAACATATATATGGTAGTGTGTTTTTTTTTAAGCTTTGACACAAAATGTACCTGAAAACCCCCTTTTAAGTCAAATTTAGGCCATTTATACTGTTTAAGCACCTTTTTGAGGTTCTAAAGTCACATTTTCTTTATTTCATATATTATTTAAAAGTATGTAGATGATGCAGTATATCATGAAGTAAATAAAGATGAGAAAAAAATCTTTACTTAATCATATTTCATTTTTTAAGTTCAACCGGAAGGAGCGGACATCCTTAATTGGAACTAATTAATCAGCTTTCAGAAGAAAAAAAAGTTGTCAAAAATATTGATTCATAAGTTATAACACATATTTTATAAAATCAAGATTTTTGTTTATATGACACATTTCATAGTATACTCACATTAAATCAAAATTAAAAAAGAGACAAGCTAGATCTAACTCTGTCACTCTTTAAAAGCATACACAATATATACTCTTTTCAAGGTTAGACTTGCTAAACCTGCCATGTTGTTACCTATATCAAATTACGAAAATGTCAATTCAAATTTCAACATTTTATGATTCATTGATGTGTTTTCACAGTAACAGACAAATATTGTGTATTCGGTATTGGCTTATGAATAAGCTGCATATTCAATGCAGATGCACTAGACCTCTAAGGAGTGTGGTTTGTGTATTCAAGCCAACAACCAAACCCAGCTAGTTTCGTAGCCAATCGAGGCTAGTAGAACACATCCTCGATAATCCAGCGCTATTGTTCCGATAAATCTACACACAAGCGCTGGAAAACAGTAAGGGTATTTATCCCTAACCTAGTTACCTCCTCTTGGGTCCATGTTATCCAATCAGAAACGAAACGCAGACACTATCTGCGTAAACAACTCGACCAATCAAAACGCATCACTACCGTTGTTTATAGAAACAAACACGGCGGCGGCCGACTCACTCGATTACGATAAAGTTTGTAACAAATTCAGCGTAGAAAACCTGACAGAAACTCAAAAGAAAGTTTTAAGAAGTCTGTACGAGAAGAAGGGTGTATTCATGTCCATCAAAACGGGTGGAGGTAAATGATTAAAATCCCTGTGCTACCAGGCGTTCCCAATCATCTGCGAAAGCCAAAATCCTGACACGAGAGTGCTTGTTATTTCACCCTTGATTTCAAGTGATCTCATTGGTTGTTAGAAAGCAAGCGTTTCGCTGAGTCATTGCGAAGGGAGGTAACTAGGTTAAGGATAAATACCCTCACTGTTTTCCAGCGCTTGTGTGTAGATTTATCGGAACAATAGTGCTGGATTATCGAGGATGAGTAGAACAGTGGTGAGGGAGATACTTACATTGGGTTGGATAGGGACAAAATGCCTTTTTGCTTCTGTGAGTTACATTCGTAGCTATCTATGTAAGATATTTTGGACTATTGTATTACGTGAGAAACTTTCCCTTTTTTTAGATTTTCAACCTTACATAATAAGTAATACAAATCCTGGGCCGTGTCCATAACAGCGAGAGCTTGTAATCGCTCATTGATTGCTCAATGTAGCGCTCAAGTAGTAGTCCTGAACGACACTGTGAAAATCCTCAAAGTTCGCTCGCTTTGCTACGTAGCTCTACATTAAGCAATCGCGTTCAAGAGAGGTTTAAAAGTAATCGCTAATTGAGCGATTACTTTGAAACCTCTCTTGAACACGGTTCTGGTGAGCTACAGAGCAATTCGCTTGATTTTTATGTTCTAGAAAGCTGTTATATATATATATATATAGGGTATTTGCAAAGAAACGCGCTCTGATCGTAAAACTGGTATGGCCACATTTTCTTGTGTCTTATTCCCTTTGTATCAATGGTCATCGTGACATTGCGCGAAGTCTCCAATGATTGCACCAACTGACAAGTCTCAAATCAAATCCTTTATTTTCAGATATTGCATTTTGCAACATAGCTCTGCGCATGCCTGCATTTGCAAGTTCGGTCTTTGACGAGAGTTTGAAACCTGAAAACGTAGTTGATGGGAACTATACATCGCATTTCGCGTCCAAAAGTCATGACTGGAATCCTTGGCTGGTGATCGACCTTCAACAGACGTATGTTGTGGAACATGTTGACATCATATTTAAGCATGGTACGAGTTACTAAAGAATTCTTTTAATTGTTTGTTTGTTAGAAGTAATAATAAGTAATAAAAAGTACTAGAAGTAATAATCGTTAATGTATAGATAATTAATTATAACCCGCCTGACAGCGTAAACGGGGATATGTAGCATTCATTCCGTCCGTCGTAAAATGTTTTCAATGCGTATCAGCCGTAAAACGCAAGCGACTATGAGGTCATTCTTCACTTGTGACGTCAAAGTGGTTCTCGGCACGATGCAGTTTTTGCTGTTTTGGTCACATACAACTGTAATTAAAACTTGTAGAAGAATTCGGGCACAAAAGAACAAATCCAATCCATTTGAGCAATAATAGGGGTAACATTGTTTTTCAGGGCATTATCATTTGCAGAAGCCCTCAGTCTTCTTCAACTTCTCCTTCGTCGGGCAGTTAATTGAAGACCTCGGGCTTCAGCAAATGATAATGCCCTGAAAAACAACGTTACCCCTTTATGAGTAAATGCGCTAGGGCCATCATGTCAACTCGATCCCTATATGTGATTTTGAGGGTAAGAACTTTTGATAAATTTGATTTTTTTTGCGGTTTCCATTGAAACCAGGGTCGTGTACAAGAGAGGTTTCAAAGTAAACGCTCAATTAGCGATTACTTTTAAACCTCTCTTGAACGCGATTGCTCAATGTAGCGCTACGTAGCAAGGCGAGCAAACTTAGAGGAATTTGCACCTTGTCGTTCAAGAGAGAATGAGCGCTACTTGAGCGCTACATTGAGCAATCAATGAGCGATTATAAGGGCTCGCTGTTATGGAACGGGGCCCTGGCTGATTCAGCTGCTCTACGTGTATATGGAACCCATAAGGTCCGGATCATATCTCCCAAACTTAACATGCTCCAAATACATGATCCTCAGATGAGCCTTGGAGGATTAGATTTTCATATGAATTTAGTTTTTTCTGTTTCCATGGCAACAAGACTTTAACAGTGACGTCGTTAGGGAAGTTGACGTTCCAGATGATTTTGTTTGTTATATTTGTGATATCTTTTAATTTTCAAGTGATATTTCGTGGTGGGGGATCATGTCACGTTAGTTACAATTGATTGTTGATTACGAAACGTCGGTAATACAAACATGTTAAAACAGTTGATTATGAGGGGAAATTTGACACATAAGAAATCGTATATTTTATCGTAATATTAATAATTGTTATTTCTTTATCTTTTCATTTGCTTTGTTTCCCAGCATTTCGATCACATGATTTTCAGTGAATTGTTATGAATGTCAAATGAGAAAATCACATTAAAGGGAAAGTTCTATCACCGATCTATCGGCAGCATGAAAACTAAGCCAATTTTACACTTTTTTGAAAATAAAACATATACAATGATAACAAAAATTCACATAGTCACACATAACATATAATAAAACTAATAAACAATATGCGTTTAGCCCGTAGCGAAGTTTTCCCCACTCGCAGCGCTTATGAATGGCTTCAGTTCTTATTGTTTTTATTTTTCAACAAATATGCGCTTGTCTTTATCAAGTTGTGAATTATAAAGTCATCAAAATATTAACTTCATTAATATATTTAAATTGTACTGTGTTTTAATTATGTATTTATATCATATTTGTGTAAACGAGAACATCCTCTTTTCGTTTCCACAAAAAATACCCCGATAGTACCCTCCTTTTAAATGAAGAGAAATTGTCAAAACATATGTCACTTTTCATGTCCAATGTACTAATATTTCAGCATTCCGCTCACACGACCTCAAGATTGAACTGTTTGATGTTAACCCAGGACACTACAACACTACTGTTGGTCAACTTTGTCTCAAGCATGATGGCCAGATGGAATTATTCCAAACTTTCGTCTGTGACGAGGCAGTGAAGGGGCGGTTCCTGAAAGTGTTGAAATACGTAATGAACTACTATTATGATACCTTACATATATCTGAAATTGAAGTGACAGGGAGACAGGCTGAAGGTAAATATGCCCTTGTAAAGAATTTTAATTTGTACATAGAAGATTCCGGTTGGGGCAGGGGATTTCGCATTCCAGTTCAAATTGCTCTTCAAATATATTTACATCCAAGTTTTTCTTGAACGTCAGTTTATATTTACGTTATGTGCTTTTACAATTTGATTTTTTCAACGTTTGTTACAATTCAAGACCTTTTCTTCACCAGATGAAGATAGCCCACCCGCTCGCTACTATACTCGTATCAGAGGATTCGAAATCAGCCAGACGCCCCCAGTTGCACCCGTCACTATGTCCCTGTTGGACTGCGCAACCCACTGTGCTACCAACCAGTCGTGTGTGGGGTTCTACTACAGACCAGCATCCAGCGCATGCCAGGCAGTAGTTCGACAAACTTCGGATGTCACAATACAAGTACATGTAGTGTCTTCTTCAAACTACTTTCGTTGTGAGCTATGTTGAACGACTGACTGAACGGATGGCTGCAATTATTGAAAGGGGACGTTAGGGTCCATCACATGTACATGTTCGAATCCCTTGAACCAGACCTCCCCAACCCAGTGCTCCAGTTTTTACACGTGTCCATGTTGCCATCATCTGGTCATTTACCGACGGAGTTGTAGGTTCTATGGATTGTGTACTGTACACTAGGGATGTGATGCATAGAGAATCTTACCCAAGTGTCTTCTAATATCAAATATATCAACACGAGTTATACAAGTTACAAATATCCGAGGCTTGCCGAGGATATTTTGACTTTTATCAACGAGTGTTGATATATTTGATATCAGAAGACACGAGGGTGAGATTATATTTATCAACCAAAATCTTCTTTTAAGTTTTTAATGAAAAATGAAAATATATGAACACAAAACTGCCATTTGGCTTCCAGTGCTGTGATGTCATAGTATTGTGACGTCATCGTGATTATGGCGTCATAGCATCGTGATGTCATTACTCGATGATGCAAAATCATTGTGATGTCATGTAGCTGACGCCAACAGTGCATTGTTAAAATCTACTGTCAAAACGATATCTCCTAGGAGATATCGCTTGATCTCATACAAACGATATCTCCTGTGGAACCCAGTTTTGGATGATAAAGCTGAGAGAATCTCCAAGAAGATGGACTCTGATCCGAAGTTTTTATCCTTTGGCATATACTGGGGAATAAAGTGGTTAGGTCCGCGTGGTATCCGTCCGTCTGTCTGTCTGTCCGTGATCACATCGTTTCCGGAGCAGAACTCAAAAAACGGCTAGCCCTTGCCGGAACTTGGTGTAATCATCACATGCAGTTGTGCCTTTTTGGGTTTTCAACTTTCTGGAATTGTACATTTGTTTGGTTTCCTCAGAAATGCATCTGAGCAGAACTTGAAAACCGTTAGGCCTAGCTTAAACATCATCATCATTGTGTTGAACTTAGTATCTGCGAGGACTAGCTTAACGAAACTTGCAATATGGAGCAATCTTTTGCAGTTATGCGTTTTTAAGTATTCAAATTGGGAGTTTCAGGAAAAAAATTGGTGACATTGGCCTTATTCTCATCATGTTCTTATGGGGAAGTTTCAGTTCCTTTCTGTAAATTTCTCGACATTTGGAGTTTGTATATTTGGGAGATATTCGGTAAAAATAGAAGAACTAAGATAAAAGACTAACGTCTAAAACACACTCTTATTTGAATTGAGTGATACCTTCATTTAATTGTCTCCATCAAAATTGATAGGGCTTTGGCATTTGGCTATCAGGTTATACTTTTCACAAAGAAACTGTAATAAGTGCATTTCTGTATGAATCTGTTGTTGGTATTGTTACTCTAAGTGTAAACACCATGTCGATGATTCTCATGTCGATGATATTGAGTTATAACGTGAAGCCCTATATAGTTTGTTTATTTACCAGACACACATTAATTGGTATTAATTCATTAGTTTTCAGAAGAAAAAAAAGATTTGTCAAAAATATTGATTCATCAGTTACGATAAATATCTTATAAAATCATAATTTTTTAGATTAAATGACACATTTCATAGTATACTCACATTAAATTAAAATTAAAAAAACCCAGAAAGTCTTAAGTTAGTTCCAACTCTGCCACTAGCAGACTATAAATACATACCCTTTTCACAGTTAGACTTGCTAAACCTGTCATGTTGTTACCTTTGTACATAGTGTGTGTAAGTTTGTATATAGTAAGTTTTTGATTAAACGTCATTATTTATACTCACTGTTGACAACTCATCGTAGCCATATAATTCCCCATCTCTCTCTCCCCCCCCCCCCCCCCCCCCCACTCGACACAGTATAACACTGTAAACGAAAAAAGAGTTATCTACCCTGTCCCCGTCCCTGAGCCTCCACTTGGGGGCGCGACGTCACCACATAATATTTTACTATTGAGTCTAAAAAGTTGTAGTGAAATCGTAAAGAGGGGAGGCAGGGCGGGACCTAAAGACCGGTGAGTTGTCAAAGGTGAGTATAATAATGATGTTTAATCAAAAACGCAATATTATTACAAACTATCGTAGACAATTCAGTGTAGCCAGATTGCCACAGCAGGTGGAGGGTTGCGAAGAGAAATTTAGGACACGGCGAGGTAGCCCTCCCTAGTAATGGGGGTAAGCGACTATCGACCCATGGGTACCTAATCACCTGTAGGTTAGAGAAACCCTATGGCCAGTCACATTGTAATACCTTGTAGTTAAGATCTCTCCCTTGGCACACAAGGGGAGATGGACTAAAGACGAGAAACAACAAAAACCCGACAAGGACAAAACAAGAATTTTATGACCTGCCGTTTGTAGGCGTCCATGACCATCAATCTGATATACACTCCTAGTTGACTTTTGTCAATCCCCTTGAGACTCGTCTGTGAATGATGCAGAAAAAGCCTACGTCTCCCCTGGTGAAGAGAGCATGAGCAGTCCGTGTAGATATACGGAGCGCTCTGATCAGAAAGAGAAGTCAACTCTCCTCGTCCGTAGGTTCGATCGTGGGGGAGATAGAAGGTAAGGTGAAGGTCCTTGCACGCTCATCGGTGATCTGGTTCTTATACACGAATTCGGGAGACAACCCTAGAGTGACCGAACCCTGGAGAAGGTGGGCTCTGCATAGGACATTGTTCCACCAGGCGAGCTGGTGAACAAGTCCCGGACGCACTGGAAATGAGTGGCAACACACTCTCTCCCTCACGTGCATGTTGAGGAAGACCTGTAAGGGCCTGAGTTGAAGCCTGCCCCTTAGGATAAGCTCTTGTGCTTGTGCCGAGAGGAAGAGACGTAGCAGGCGTTTCTACCTCTGGAGCAGGAGAGGCTCGTGGCGGGCTGAGGTCAGCAGGCTCTCGTATCGCCCCATCTGTTTTCTCTTGACGAAGGCTTGTAATGAACGGTGTCCAGACAAACACCTAGGAACACTAGCGACGTCGCCGGCCCAAGATCGGACTTGTCCAAAGACAATCCAACCAAGGCGCCTGACCAACATGATCACAAAGTCTCGAGGGGCTCCGAGAACAGACAGGGAATGCTGGTGTCCGAAACCGTCATCCAGATACATTGCAAATGGCACATCTTGTTTGTGCAAGAACTGGACCGTGGGTTGTGTCATTCACGTGAAGAGCGCCACGGACCTGGCGAGATCTCGAATGGAAGGACGTTCCACTGGAAGTGGCGACCCGCCAGGAAGATGGCGATGTGCAGATACGCATCCTGATGTCCGAGGGCCCCGACGGCACAGCCAAGAGTCCAACATATGCCGGCCTTACAAGGAAGGGGTGGTTGAACTCCTTCATTCAAGTATAAGCAGCCATTTTTCGAGACTCTCTTTGGCTGAACGAACACTGACAAGGGGATAAGGCAACTGTAGGGTCAGCCACTGCCAGAAGAAATTGTTGGCGGACTGTCAGCACAAGTGGTGGCAGGAGGCGGCCTGGCGCTACCGAGGAGAGGTGGTACTCATTGTCCTTTCTTGCAACTTCCCTACGCGGCCTCACGTTAATCTCCTCCTGGCAGAAAGTTGGAGCCTTGCCTGCTTCACCGAGAAAGGCTCGTCCTCCACTTCCTGGAGCAGTATGTTACAACAATCAGCAAAATCCAACATTCTCTCCTTGAGGCCCGGGCCTCCTCTGATGCGACTGGAACTGCGCTATGAGTCGCTCGACCTGAGCCGTAGTGACCTCCTTCTGATGTGAGTGACCCCCTGGGGGAGAATGGCCTGCAGCGTATGATCATTTTGGTGTCGGCGACAGAAGTCTAACCCGGCGCTTGGGTTGGGATCCGACCGTATTGAATGTGCTGAACAGCCGCCAGCCGAAACTATAATGATGCCATACGCCTGAGAGAGTCAGGCGCCTAACAAGGTGTCTACCTAGCCAGGTAGGGCCCGTGCAGCACTTGCACGCAAAGCACGAGCTGAAAGTAACAACCCTCCGCGGGGAAGTCTCAAAACAGGTCAGACGGCCTGGCAACTCCTGTAGTGGAAACTACAGAAATACCCAAAACCCTCACTCGGAACTCTACTGGAGAGAAAGGAGAGAAGGAGAGGAGAGAAAGTATTAGACACTAATAACGGGGGGGGGGGGGGGGGGGGGGAGGGGAGGGTGATTTTATTTAGCAAATTTGATTGAAAATCGGAGAGCTACTCAAACACACATCTGAACAGCTGAACGACAAGGGGGGAAAAGGTAGTGACGTCACGCCCCCTAGCGGAGGCTTAGGGACGGGGACAGGGCAGGTAACTCTGTTTTTGTTTACAGTGTTAAACTGTGTCGAGTGGATAATGAAGGGGGAATTATATGGCTACGGTTAATTGTCTACTAGAATACGTAAATAATATATATTACATAAGTTAAAAGTCTTTTTGCATAATCCACAGATTTTGTGTAACGGTGTATATATGTGCAAATGTAAATATTATCTGAAAAGTGAAAATGTATAGTTTAAAGGTACATCCATTGTGTTGTTGGGGGTCACATACTGCAAACGTTATATATAGTGTTACTTTATCGAGAAGTACCGACTGTTACCGAAAACTACCATTTTGATGATAATCGACTTAGTATAATGACGATATGAAGGTAAAAGTAGTGATTTCTGATCAAAAACCGAACAATGCACAGCGTGTGGCGCGCGTCAATGTGTCAATGGTAATTTTGGTATCTTATTTATAACAGACAAAAAGGCAAATTGGAGTTAATATTGTTTAATAGGTCATATAACCACTGTCCATGTAAATAGGACGTGCATTTTCGATTTCAGCACATGCATAATGATGTTACTCAATTTTAATTGGAAACAAGTAATTATGATACATTTGGCGATTTGGGATAAATATGCAAGCTGAGTGAGTTTATTTGCATTGTAGACAGCACATGTGGTGAGTTGGAACGTATTAAAGTCAAATAACATTTTATTGAACACAATGGATGCACCTTTAAAGGGGCAGTAGCACGTTTTTTGCAAAACAATTTGTTTTCAAATTTCCCATTTATAATGATACTTTATGTCATTTACATAAACTCTAGAGGGCAAAACATCTTATTACACAAACCATTTATCTGTAGTGGTAAAAACTATGTTGCGTATAAAGCAAAAATTGCATGGCGGCCATTTTATTGTAAACACAATTTATTATTTTGTATTACAAAAACGATTCCCATGGCTTTACCGAAACATGTACACTCATTTTAAACTTTATTTTCCGAAGAGAGAAGGATATTTTACTATTGGTGAAATTATTTTTCAAATACATTTCATCAACTTATTTGAGCGAAAAAACGTGCTACTGCCTCTTTAAGATAGACCAATCCCTCATCTAGAGTTATCTTGCTGTTTTGACAGATGAGCTCCTGTAGGAAGTTTATTTTTATTTGAGTGATTACTGCTTTCTTTAATTGTCTTTTTTTCAATACTAATATCAATATTAATACTACTAGTAACACTATTATTATTATTTTTAATATCATTATTACATTAGACTACAACCAGTTAGTTTAGCATTATGTCCTTATCAAGTTTCAAGTTTCAACTTGTTGTATTGTTGTATTAGCTACGGCTTTGGTTCTTTGGTTCTTTGGTTCTTTGGATCAACTTCTTATTTTCACTTGGTAACTTTAATAAGTGCGCTCGCCGCTGCAATATTGCCCAAGTGGCGTTAAACAATAACTCACTCACTCACTTTAATAAGTGCGTTTCTGTATTATATATCAGTTGCTTGTTTTGCGACACGTCAATAACCTTGATTTGATATTGTTAAAGGGATACTCCGTATGTTATTTTAGTGACATAAGTAAAAAGTTATCAAGGGTGTTATTTCATCGAGAAGTAATGAAATAACCCTTTTATTGCCAATCTGTTCAGTAAAGTTACACTATTAAGATGGTTAGTCGTGATTATGATCGAAAACCGGACAGTGCTGGCGCGCCTCAATTGTTCAAACGTAATTTTGAAAACTGACATGTAACAGGCAAAGAAACAGATATTGGTTGGTACTGTTCAATGGAACATATCACGGGAATACTTGTAACGGGGCGCATGATTTCGGCTTCTTATCGTGTATTAAACCGCTGCTCGAGTTTCAATGAAAGCAAGTTATTGTCAAATATTTGGCGTTGAGGATACATATGCAAGTCGAGTGAGATGATTTGGACGTAAATCAGTACATTTGATATACTTTTTATGTATGACATCTAAATGACATTTCATGAAACACATGTTGTGTCCCCTTTTAAGCCCTATATAGTATGTTAATTTTCCGATTATCTTTGTGTACCTTTATTATTTCAAACATTTAAATTAAGCACATGTATTATAAATTTTAGCTTATCAGGCCTGAAAGGCCAGATGGGCTTATGGGTCGGACGTCGTCAATACACTTTTGACATGCTCGACTTTTTCTCCAGAACTGCTGCACCCCCAAAGCTGAAATATTGTAATGGAGGGGATCAAAGTTTGTACGTTTGGCCCTGATCCCCGTTCTCAACATTGGGCATGGCCGGTGTCACGAAATAAAATCGCCCCCGGTATAAAATCTCCCCCCGGAGATTTTGTACCGGTATAAATCCTCCCCCCTCAGAATAAAATCTCCCCCCGCCACGAAATAAAATCTCCCCCTGGAACAGAATCGCCCCCTCCAAAATAAATGAAAAATACCGTTAAATTTGTGAAATAAAATGAAAAATATTGAAATAATTACAACAGATTGTATAAATATTAGTTTGCAAGCATGTTTGTAAACTATTTCCGTCAATTAATTGGTAAAAATAATAACATTCTTATAAACGGTTAATGCATACTGGGTGGGTTGAACAAAGGTTGAGACAGTTCAAGTGGGAATATCTCAGTGAGATTTGGTGTACACATATCTCTGTACACAAACCTCTGAGATGTAGAGTGGAGGATCTATACTGGTTGTGAGCTATATACTTATATACATGTAGAGGGGAGGATCTATACTGGTTGTGAACTACATACTTATATACATGTAGAGGGGAGAATCTATACTGGTTGTGAACTATATACTTATATACATGTAGAGGGGAGGATCTATACTGGTTGTGAACTATATACTTATATACATGTAGAGGGGGAGGATCTATACTGGTTTTGAACTACATACTTATATACATGTAGAGGGGGAGGATCTATACTGGTTGTGGAATTTTATACTTATATACATGTAGAGGGGGAGGATCTATACTGGTTGTGAACTATATACTTACATACATGTAGAGGGGGAGGATCTATAATGGTTGTGAACTACATACTTATATACACATGTAAAGGGGAGGATCTATACTGGTTGTGAACTACATACTTATATACATGTAGAGGGGGAGGATCTATACTGGTTGTGGAATTTTATACTTATATACATGTAGAGGGGGAGGATCTATACTGGGTGTGAACTATATACTTATATACATGTAGAGGGGGAGGATCTATAATGGTTGTGAACTACATACTTATATACACATGTAAAGGGGAGGATCTATACTGGTTGTGAACTACATACTTATATACATGTAGAGGGGGAGGATCTATACTGGTTGTGAACTATATACTTATATACATGTAGAGGGGGAGGATCTATAATGGTTGTGAACTACATACTTATATACACATGTAAAGGGGAGGATCTATACTGGTTGTGAACTACATACTTATATACATGTAGAGGGGGAGGATCTATACTGGTTGTGAACTATATACTTATATACATGTAGAGGGGGAGGATCTATAATGGTTGTGAACTATATACTTATATACATGTAGAGGGGGAGGATCTATACTGGTTGTGAACTATATACTTATATACATGTAGAGGGGGAGGATCTATAATGGTTGTGAACTATATACTTATATACATGTAGAGGGGGAGGATCTATACTGGTTGTGAACTATATACTTATATACATGTAGAGGGGGAGGATCTATACTGGTTGTGAACTATATACTTATATACATGTAGAGGGGGAGGATCTATACTGGTTGTGAACTATATACTTATATACATGTAGAGGGGGAGGATCTATACTGGTTGTGAACTATATACTTATATACATGTAGAGGGGGAGGATCTATACTGGTTGTGGAATTTTATACTTATATACATGTAGAGGGGGAAGATCTATACTGGTTGTGAACTATATACTTATATACATGTAGAGGGGGAGGATCTATACTGGTTGTGAACTATATACTTATATACATGCAGAGGGGGAGGATCTATACTGGTTGTGAACTACATACTTATATACATGTAGAGGAGGAGGATCTATACTTGTTTTGAACTATATACTTATATACATGCAGAGGGGGAGGATCTCTACTGGTTGTGAACTATATACTTATATACATGCAGAGGGGGAGGATCTATACTGGTTGTGAACTATATACTTATATACATGTAGAGGGGGAGGATCTATACTGGCATCTTACGTTAAATCTATAACGACTTCCAAAATAACCCAATCATCATACCAAGCTAAGATTCAGAATAACATATTTGTTACACGGTGACTAAAATTTGTTCATTTTGTCTTGACTCCCCTCAAATATGGGCGTGACATGGAGTCAGCCCTTAAACCGTTTAACAACATCTCCCCAAGAACCACTAATGCCAAGAAAATAACATTTTGGCAATAAAACCATTGTTCGGTGGAGTATAAGATTTCATAACCCTTCTCCTAAAATAAGGGCGTGGCAAGGGGCGCAAAATAAATGATCTACCATTTAAGGGCTATGAAAATATGTTGAAGGTAATCATTTAGGTCGTAACTTCCCTAATGTACCAACATTAATCGAAATATAGCTTATATACTCTTGAGTAGATTGACTTCTATTTCATATCATTGCATAATCAAAGCTGACCTTTGTGACCTGTGTAATGCGTAATAGAGATGTGTATTGAGTTTTTGGTACAGCAGTAAGGGGGATTGTTGCACAGGGGTTTGAATCGCTGTTTGGACAATATTAAAAAAAATCATAATATACATTTTTGATACGATTTGGGGAGCTTATATATAAATATACGAAATAAGGATTGTAGACATTATGATAATATTTAGGAGAGGACACAACTTCTTTTTTTCTATTTATTAAACGTATTTTAGAAACGTTTTTAAAATGTATTACTTGAGAAATAATTTTTTTCCTCAACCTCAAGTCCTGATGAGCTGCAGGGCCAATGGCTCTTTTTTTGTATTAAAATCTCTTTTCACTTAAAACACTGTTGTGTGATATATTTTTTCAATACTTTCGATGTATAGATTGGGTTTGTCTGTTCATCAGACCTGGATTTGGGCACATAACAAGAGGAGATTCTGTATTTATGTTTAGGTCAAAAACCAATTTTTAATCACAAACATCAATTGTTAAGGAAATGTATGATTGTGCTGTTTTGTAAATACGTGTATTCCTTATTTCACATTTAAGGATTACAGTACGATTTTACGAATGCAGTACTTCTTACAGTGACGAATACAGTACTGCTTACAGTGACGAATACAGTAGTGCTTACAGTAACGAATACAGTACTGCTTACAGTCATGAGTACAGTACTGCTTACAGTGACGAATACAGTACTGCTTACAGTGACGAATACAGTACTGCTTACAGTTAAGAATACAGTACTGCGTATACAGTGACGAAAACAGAGCTGCTTACAGTCCCGAATACAGTACTGCTTACAGTCCCGAATACAGTACTGCTTACAGTGACGAATACATCGCTGCTTACAGTGACGAAAACAGTGTTGCTTACCGTGACGAATACAGTACTGCTTACAGTTAAGAATACAGTACTGCGTATACAGTGGCGAAAACAGAGCTGCTTACAGTGACGAATACAGTACTGCTTACATTGACGAATACAGTGCTGCTTAGAGTGACGAATACAGTACTGCTTACAGTTAAGAATACAGTACTGCGCATACAGTGACGAAAACAGTGTTGCTTACAGTCCCGAATATAGTACTGCTTACAGTCCCGAATACAGTACTGCTTACAGTGACGAATACAGTACTGCTTACAGTGGCGAATACAGAGCTGCTAACAGTAACGAATACAGTGCTGCTTACAGTGACGAATGCAGTGCTGCTTACAGTCATGAATACAGTACTGCTTACAGTCATGAATACAGTACTGCTTACAGTGACAAATACAGTACTGCTTACATTGACGAATACAGTACTGCTTACATTCACGAAAACAGTACTGCTTACAGTTACGAATTCTGTACTGCTCACAGTCCCGAATACAGTACTGCTTACAGTGATGAATACAGAGTTGCTTACAGTGACGAATACAGTACTGATTACAGTTACAGTCATGAATACAGTACTGCTTACAGTGACGAATACAGTACTGCTTACAGTGACGAATGCAGTGCTGCTTACAGTGACGAATGCAGTGCTGCTTACAGTGACGAATACAATACTGCTTATAGTCACGACGTACTGTTTAAATTAAGAAATAAATTACTGCTTACAATGACAATTACAGTACTGCTTACCTTTTCGAAAACAGTACTGCTGACCATTATTTATTACTCAACCGTGGTGAGATCACTCATTAGATAACAATGAGTTGGTTACACACATGTGTGATACCACCGCGTGCTGCTGTAACATCATAATCGGCGCGTGACGTCATAGTCGTTTTTGGTTGACGTCACAATGTTAGCTGCGCGACTGCAAAAGTGGGTGACCTAGTTGCAAGTGACCGTCACTAACAACGATTTTCAGTGCTAATTCAGTGCTATTTACATCATTGAGTAATAAATGAAATACAAAACTCGGTCCCGTTTGAAACTCGTGAATGGCATCGGTATTTAACTCGCTTTCGCTCGTTAAAATACCAAAACCATTCACTCGTTTAATAAACATGTTATCAAACGGGACATCGTTTAGTATTCTATATGTAACACCTACTGTTGACTAGGAGTACATGGAATTTGTACTTTGTGACTGACGGTACATAAACAAAAATGAATCGAACGTTAGCCAATCAAATACGAGTATTTAATTGTAAGGAAATATTATCATGAATATCCTTTCTTTTGGTTACACTGAATCTGGTTAATAACAAGTTGTTATCACGTTGTTTATGTAGATTTATGTTCCCCCTTTTCGGTGGTGTTACAGCGACTCCTTAAAAGGAGGGTTCTATCGGGGTATTTAAAAAAAATATATTCCCGTTTACATATATATGCCATCAATGCTTATTTAAAACACAGTCAAATTGAAAGATATCAATTAAGGTAATATTTTGATGACTTTACATTTCACAACTTGATAAAGACAAGCGCACATTCATTGAAATATAAAAACAATGGGAATTAAAGCTTCGAGTAGGGATAATTTCGCTACAGCCTAACAGCATATTGTTTATAAGTTTTATGATACGTTATGTGTTACTTTGCGAACATTCTTTCAGTGTATATATTTTATCATTTAAAAAAAATTGGGTCAAATATAGCATGTTTTCATTTCACGTAATGCCCTGAATCCAAGATGGCGGATGCTGCCGATAGATCGGCGATAGAACTTTCCCTTTACAGACACTATGGCGATATTTTTATATTGTCAAACCAGCGGGGGAACCACGACTTTGAGGACAGAATAGTTTCCTTTTGTTCGTGTCTTCGTGGTGATATACTACTATATTAAATATACATTTAAACAAAACTTCTTTTTTAAATAAATGGTGTGACATACGGTGCACAGTATTTCAATCGATATTATTTAACAAAGGATCAAAGATGAAGATTGCATAAGTCTCGCATGATTAGTGTCCTAAACAGATCTATTCCGATTTTCACAATGGAAGTAATATATGTGACACGCTTCTGTAAACTGACTTGAAATCATTTGAATCATTTTGGGAACACCATGGACATATAGAAGTGTCAATTGTAAATGATTGTGGCATAAACTATTTTGTCATTAGAACTGAAACTAAACTCTTTATAGTTTATAATAGTGTAGACATGCACGTGGGGATATGGAGGGAACCTAAGTGAATCAAACATAACACGGAACGGAAAGCCCTAGAAGGTTGAGAGCTTGTATACAAAATCCTTAGCCAGTTTGATTTATACATTTAGATTCGATGACTTTCGGCCCAAAATAAGGCACCAGACCTGAAAAAACTATTGTCACCTCCTGCCCTAAACTGCAGTGGCCGAGAAACCTCAAATAGTATACACAGGCTATTTAGGCCTCTTTACAGAGTCGCGTAATTTGTACGACCCTTGAGCGACAGAAAAGTGACAGGACGCTCAATTGTACATTGTACGACCTAGAAGGCAAATTACGGAAATTTCCATGATGGTTTTGCACAATCTGCACTTTTACGGAGCATCCTGTAAGCATATTGTGATCATACCAATATCTCAAAGTACACATATATTTTTTTAAACTTCAACCATAGAAGACATCAAACATTAATATTTCATATACTAGTGAAGAAAATGATCAAGCTCAGTTCTGCCAAATAAAAAAGTTAATGTGCAGTCACACGTTTAACCAATACATTTTTATATGTGGAATTTATTATGTATTCTGTTTGAAGATGAACAGAAGAAGAAGAACAACGTTTGAAATTGTGTTGATGCGGGAATCGGTAGACGCTAATGAATGTAATGTATGTATGTTAATTAAGGTACATGGGGTGCAGTGACGTCTTTCACCTGGGGCGGATACAGTTTTTAAGGAAAAGGGTGCACCCCTGCACCCACCCCTGTATTTCCACAGCGAAATCTGGAAAACAACTATAAACTTGGTAATGTGGGATGTCAACTTGGTATCCAACCACTGAAACTCGGACATTTGGTTTCGTCCTGGTCCCCGCGCTTAGTTGCGCTGCGCTTCAGTAATAGCGGAGCCCAGTCGAGGAATGTTGCGTACGTAGCGCTACTGAGCCAGAGAACCAGGGTGATTTGGTTTTCGAGTAGAATCCATTTTTGACTCTATGATATTTACTATTTCCGTAATGGAACGTAACAGAAAACTCTGATAATGTGTTCCTATTACTTTCCATTCCTCTCTTAACTATTTCCGCAAGAAGTTATTAAAATGCAAAAGCTGTATTCACATGATAGGAAATAGGTATTACAGATGAAAAATAGAGACTTGAATCAACTAACACAATTTAAGTAGCCTACTAAAGGCTGTTTTCACTGAATCAGATATTAACAGTATTCATGAGCTAGTTAAGGATATCGACAGCTCACTCGCTTTCGCTCGTTAAATATCAAACCACTCACTCTTTTGATAAACACATGTATGTTATTAAAATGGACGTCATTTAGTATTTTAGGCCAATTTGGTCTGCTATATTTATATAAAATATATTTTCAACAAGCACTGCATGTCTGGAAAGCTGGTCATTTGAAAGTCTCCAATAACCCCTACATCCCACAAATTCACGTTCCAACGCACTCATAATCCCTACCCTGCCTGTTCCCTCTCATAATACAATGGAACGGCCCAGATTGAACACAGAGATAAACAAAGACTCACATTGATGTCTACTTACATGACTTGGTATAAATTATTCAGCCACTTCAAGTGGCGTGTTACACAACAAGAGTAAACTTATCAACTGCTATGTTTTCTTAAACGTCTTGAAACTTGCGGCACCGATCGATGAAACCTTCCTGTGATGTTTGATTCTTTTAGGGGCACTATAGATGCCATTCTCTTCTCACAGAAATGACTCCCTTCCGATTTCCGATCCTAACCTCTGTTCTACATAGCTTGACATCGAGTGCAAAAATGGAGTGTCCAAATTTGTTGCAATTGAATCTAGTTGTGTAGCCACCAGCGACGCCGTCGTAAAACTAACACGTCATAATAATAAAATAAACGTAAGATAAACGTTTTCTTGTTTAATTTGTTTATCTCGAAAATGCTATTTGAATTTGTGAAAACAATTGATCATAAACATGCTGATAAATAAAGAAGACCAAACAGAAAGAAATAAAATATATAGTTCATTTGTGTTATTTACATCAGGCATATTCGAAGGACGTATGTTAATTAGCAAGAACCTTAAGAGTCAAATGCCTAGATTTTTTAAGTCCTCAGGTAGACATGGCCGCTGAAAGCTGAGTTTTCATTTTTAAAGAAGCAGGGATACAGTATGAGGTTCCCCTTTCCCCCGCTAGTTGATATGATAAATACAACTGAGTGTTATACTTTCTTCAACACGTGAATTTATTTTGTCTTACACCCCGTAGGAAGTTATTTCTGTAAAGGTTAATGTCCGAGCAGCTCTCCATTCCTTAAAAATAATGGAGCCCGAAGGAGAGTTACGAGGTCATTAACCTTTACAGAAATAACTTCCTAAGGGATGTAAGACAAACTAATTTACACTAAAATTATTGCTCTTTTATAAAAATTGCTTTAAAAAGTTAAAGAATTTAATTCGTACTTAAATATGATGTGATGTGTAACTGTCCATTACTGAAAAATAATGGAGGAGAGAACAATAGGAGGACGGCACAAGCGTAATTTATTTTGTTTGAGTTGCATGGAGATTATGAGATAACCACCATCTGCGCAGATTGGTTATCTCATTATCACCATGGTCGGTTATGAGATATTCAGCTTACTGAAACAAATGGACATGTAAAATTTGGAAATTTTGTCAAACTAGAAATGAATATTTTGTAATTCTATTGTGGGATTCGAACCCTGGGACTCTACATCGTCGAGCAGCGACTTTACCAATGGAGCTACCGAGGATCCATACCGATCAGTGTTTATTTTGTTGTGTCAATGCTGTATTGATATTTTTTCTGGTATTATATATACATATGTATGTATAGATACTAACTTATGTCTACTTTGTGTATGGAATGAAGGATTGAGTTTGAAACCTTCCTTTTGAGTCAGTCATGAGTGTATTGGGAATATTTCACGGATATCTTTTGTTCATGTCGTATAAATCAACAAAATACCCCTTTAAATGCACATATACAATTATCATATTATATTATAATTATATTATAATTAAAAAATTAGAGTGTTCCGCGGGAGTGAAAGGCAAACAATGACCGGATTGCCTCGCGTTATGGCAATAAACTCTGCTCGGGCTAACGCCCTAGCGAATTTATATGCCATAACCGCTCGGCACCGGGTCATTATCTACTACATACCACATCCATTGACAAACAGTTTTAAGCGACTTTGAATCTCACTTCAAGTGGACACATTCTGCGAAAAGGTCAAAAACATTTTAAGAAATAATTTCTCTTTTTGAAAACATCATTGGCGGATGTTTAAAATGTTGTCTATTTCGCTGAGAGAATAACTAACCTCACAGCATAATCTTGGGTGGAGGGCGTTGTTTACAGAGAGTGAAAATAGAGAATTACAATTTGTTTACTTACACTGTCAATTGTCTGACGCATTGTTATAATAAATTGATGAATTCGGCAGAGATTAGTGGGCAAGAATGTCACCAATATGGGGAGAGAATACGTTTCCATAGAAACCTCCACCTGTGGAATGTTGGATGGGAAAATGATATTGTATAGGTTGCTTATGACTTGAATACCTTATAACAATTTCCACACAAATGTAATAGAATAAGGATTTGTTAAGAATCAAAACCAATGTTCGATATTATTTTACACTTTTCCTACTTCAAAATGGATGTAACCGACTCTGTGTGATTGTTGATTTTCTTGTAATTGAATCGTTTTGAAACTAAATAAACTGAATGACAAGACAAATCAGTGTCATCATTTGTCGACAAACACAGTAGTCTTTATCACCAGATGAGTCATATATACACGTATTGGTAATGCAAATTGTACATTCTAGGAAGTATACATTGTAGGTTTGAGTCCTATTGAATTAATTAAGAAATAGATTTCATAATGCATTTCTTCACTGGCTTATAAACGGTTTTAAAGGTGCAAGTTAAACTGATATAAATGCCGGAGCTTGTCAACAGTTTAACTCGAACTTTCAAACCGCTTATAAGCTGGCGAAAAAAACACATTATTAAATCTATTTCCATGTTAAACTTTACAATTGAAGCGATTTTTAATCAGTAAATAAACTTTTGAAAATAAAAAAGTCTCTGCAAATAAATTTGCATGATAAATATTTATTTTAGTCTTAGTTTAGGCGCTTAGCTCCGCCCACAAAAAATATGTTACCTTTGCGTCATCACACGCAAAACGTAATTCACATAAGATTTTATTAAATTTAATCAAAGTAAATCAGAGTACATGAATTTTTTGTTCTAACATGCTGTACTAATCTTACTTTCAATCAAACTACAAAAAAGATTTTACGTTGTAAGGTTTTGAAAAAAGTTTAATCAAGAAAAGAGCATGTGATAATAGTGTCATTAAGGGAATAGAAGGAATTGTGTTTTAGCAAAATTAATTTTGGGGAATTTAAAATTTAAAATTTAAATTTTTATTAGAAAAAAACACGTAGAAGTATTCTTTTACTGATTTTTGGACTTATTTCCAACTATTCACCTTTTGAATACGACGTCGAAAACTCGAGAAATTTGGCAATTAGACATATGATAAATACAACTGGGTGTTATACTTTCTTTAACACGTGAATTAATTTTGTCTTACACCAATTAGGAAGTTATTTCTGTAAAGGTTAATGTCCGAGTAGCTCTCCATTCCTTAAAAATAATCGAGCCAAGGCCCGAAGGAGGGTTACGAGGTCATTAACCTACTTAAATTACACTCAAATTATTGCTCTTTTATAAAAATTGCTTTCAAAAGTTAAAGAATTTATTCGTACTTAAATATGATGTGATGTGTAACTGTCGATTACTGAAAAATAATGGAGGAGAGAACAATAGGATGACGGCACAGGCGTAATTTATTTCGTTTGAGTTGCATGGTGATTATGAGATAACCACCATCTGCGCAGATTGGTTATCTCATAATCACCATGGTCGGTTATGAGATATTCAGCTTACTGAAACAAATGGACATGTACAATTTGGAAATTTTGTCAAACTAGAAATGAATATTTTGTAACTAACGGAAGTGGGATTCGAACCCTGGGCCTCTACATCGTCGAGCAGCAACTTTACCAATGGAGCTACCGAGGATCCATACCGATCAGTGTTTATTTTGTTGTGTCAATGCTGTATTGATATTTCTTCTGGTATTATATATACATATGTATGTAAAGGTACTAACTTATGTCTACTTTGTGTATGGAATGAAGGATTGAGTTTGAAACCTTCCTTTTGAGTCAGTCATGAGTGTATTGGGAATATTTCACGGATATCTTTTGTTCATGTCGTATAAATCAACAAAATACCCCTTTAAATGCACATATACAATTATCATATTATATTAATATTATATTATAATTAAAAAATTAGAGTGTTCCGCGGGAGTGAAAGGCAAACAATGACCGGATTGCCTCGCGTAATGGCAATAAACTCTGCTCGGGCTAACGCCCTCGCGAATTTATATGCCAACACCGCTCGGCACCGGGTCATTATCTACTACATACCACATCCATTGACAAACAGTTTTAAGCGACTTTGAATCTCACTTCAAGTGAACACATTCTGGGAAAAGGTCAAAAACATTTTCAATGAAGAAATAATTTCTCTTTTTGAAAACATCATTGGCGGATGTTTAAAATGTTGTCTATTTCGCTGAGAGAATAACTAACCTCACAGCATAATCTTGGGTTGAGGGTGTTGTTTACAGAGAGTGAAAATAGAGAATTACAATTTGTTTACTTACACTGTCAGTTGTCTGACGCATTGTTATAATGAATTGATGAATTCGGCAGAGATTAGTGGGCAAGAATGTCACCAATGTGGGGAGAGAATACGTTTCCATAGAAACCTCCACCTGGAATGTTGGATGGGAAATATAAACGGTTTTAAAGGTGCAAGTTAAACTGATATAAATGCCGGAGCTTGTCAACAGTTTAACTCGAACTTTCAAACCGTTTTAAGCTCGCGAAAAAAACACATTATTAAATCTATTTCTTTTAAATTCAAACTTTGCAATTGAAGTGATTTTTAATCAGTAAATAAACTTTTGAAACTAAAAAAATCTCTGCAAATAAATATTCTTGATAAATATTTATTTTAGTCTTAGTTTAGGCACTTAGCTCCGCCCACAAAAAACGTATTGCTTATATGTCATCACGCGCTAAACGTAATTCACATGAGATTTTATTAAATTTGATTAAAGTAAATCAGAGTACATGAATTTTTGGTTCTAACATGCTGTACTAATCTTACTTTCAATAAAACTACAAAAAAGATTTTACGTTGTAAGATTTTGAAAAAAGTTTAATCAAGAAAAGAGCATGTGATAATAGTGTCATTAAGGGAATAGAAGGAATCCAAATAACGTGTTTTGGTTGTGTTTTCTACCCCTTCATCTTATGGATTTCTTGTGTGCAAAACTGGCTAATTAAACGTTAAAGTTTAGGATTTTGATGTTGTCCGAAATGAATGAACTATCCAATCTACATTATCTCAAACTTCTATCATATTTAGTTTTTAATTATAGTGATTTAAAAAGAGGTGTTCGCTTTCTTTTGCCTGCCAGTAAATGTAAATATATACGTTGGATATACAGTGGAAACCGTCTAAGTAAAACGGCTTAACTAAACAAAACGTGATGAGTAAGCACTTTTCTTTGGCCCCGGCAAATTCCATTTTGTAATTATATACATTATGTTAACATTGTATAAGTAAATTGTACAATATATTGCGTGCCATTGTATAGGCTTTTTAAACAAAGATTGTATTAATCTAACTTTCAATCAAACTATAAAAAGAATTCACGTTGTAAGGTTTTGAAAAAAGAAAGAAAAGAGCATGTGATAGTAGTGTTATAAGTGCGCAATGATACAGTGACGAAGTAGTCCAGCAGGTTATTTTGTATAAACGTCAGAGTATGAAGGTTTTCCTTTTCTTTTCTTTTAATATGTCAACAAAAGTTGATGCAAGTAAATTATATTGTCATCTGGGATGACGGTTGTACTCATATGTGCATGATGACATTTAAAACTCTATAAGTCGTTATGCTCGGGACCAGAGAGTACTATAAGGTGATGGAAAATGTGCTATATCATGACAATAAGAAGTCATAAGGGTCCATTTGGATCATTGTTTTGCCAACAGTCGGTGGAATACATATTAAATGAAAATGTGAAATGTCAAAACAAATCCTTTAAAACCCTTATATATCATGTTTTATTACCCACGTGGTACTTCGTAAAGGGGTTTCTTAACACGTAACACCTTCCATCCTCGGTTACCCATGGTTTTATGTATGCTCCGTTTCTCTCCACTATATCACCCATGGGAAACCTTATCAGAAAAATCTGTACTCAAATTACCTGCCCTTGGCCGGCGTGAGCCAATCAAACTACTACGCAGCTTGGACCTGCGAGCCAATGACAATTCATATCACCTCGTTTCAAAGCAAGCGAGGTCATTGTGTTAGCCATCCGTCACCGGTTATCTCCCTTGACCATTTCCGTCTTATCCCATTGAGCATTTTCTTTGGTTACTGACTTCGTCACGCCGGCTAAGGGCGGGTAATTTGAGTACAGATTATTCAGATAAGGTTTCCCATGGGTGATATAGTGGAGAGCAACGGAGCATATATAAAACCATGGGTAACCGAGGATGAACACCTTCAATTGATTTGGCTAATGACGAACTTTGTCACTGCCTGGACTACTTTATTCATTCATAAAACGAACGTGAATTCATTCATTAAATTACAAGTATTTACGACAACACTTATTATTTATATTTATCTCATTGTTCAGTTAATTCATGAGCTCTTACTCACCGCAATGATGTATTTTAATGAATAATTAACACATACTTCATGACACGGGCAGAGCTAATAAGCACAAAGTTTAGAATGCAGAGTTTTTGCTCTCACTCTTACCATTGGGAATGACATTGCACCAAACGCTCAGTCTCTCGTTGAAAATAACGTGTTCGTAACGGTGCACAGTGAATTTATACTCAAAAGGCAAACAAAACCCGAAAGGAAAGCAATTTGAACGGCGATGTTCATCTAAAACTTACATTTAATGAGGTTGTTTAACATTGTTAAACTCTCATCTCATATTACATACGCTTCCTTCATCATGACTAGTGCAACTGGTTTCGCCATACTGATCGACCATCACGAATGGTTTGATTTTAAACGAATGGATATTTAACGTCGCAATATTATGAACTTAGATACTGTGACAGGGTTGATAAACATCCTCAGTTCCGTTCCTTTACAGAGACAACACAAATATATTTTAAACCATCATAAATCGTATGAAATATAAGTTAGTAATAAATAGGATACATTACTTGTTCCCCTTTCATATCAAGTTTTTGTCCCTCGTGAACTAATTTTGGTTTGTCGCTCGCCAAGGCTCGAGACAAAGAAAAAATATTTCACTCGGAACATAAACTTGATATGAAAGGGAAAGCTCGTTAGATATCCTGTAATTATGTTATTGAATGATAACCAGGGATCTTGTGAAATAAATGCATCACTAGTTCAGTAAGTTCGTGAATATCCCAGAAATTTTAATGAATTCATGAAGTCCCTAAGTGAAATGGGGATTTCATGAATCCCTGAAATTTTCAGTGATTTCACGAAATCCTCATTTACACAATCTTACTGGAACATATATATATATATATATATATATATATATATATATATATATATATATATATATATATATATATATATATATATATATATATATATATATTATTCCAGCAATAATACTAGAAACCGTGACAAAAGTGAAATACTCTTAAAAAGGGGATTTAAAAAAATAAATTTCTTAGAAAACTGACCATTATACCTGTAAATTCAAATATGAAAGCATGTGCCAGGGAATATCAAATCTAGTAAAAATGTCATCGTTATACTCGGTATACAATGAATTAAAATTGAAGAAGGTTCCTTAACAATACAAATACAATACTTAAGCAATACAAAATGTAAGTGGACTACTTGAATGACTAAATGAGTGAGCAATCAAATCTTACAAAGACCATAACGTACTGAATATACAGTATTAAGGATCTTCCTCGTCATTTAGTGAAATGTCAAAAGGTCAGTATGACCCAGACATTAGTTAGTTAGCTAATCATTCTCATCAAAGTTGTTCAGTCTATTCAAGCTTTTATTTGTAAAGGCAAATTGATTATCAATGATAAGCTAAAAAAAACTATACCTGAGTTAAGAAAATTAAACTGCTTCAGCTTCAATCTCGATAGGCATAATTGAACCATCAAATGTTACAGTGATAGAAGTCGTTAAAATTATGTATTCGTATCCATTGTTTCCTTTGAAATAACTACGTTTATAAAAAAAGACATAAAATATCTTTTGATAAACATTTTGAAGGATTCGTACATATTTGACCTACCTAGACAAAGAATGTAAACAATAATTTAGACAAGAAATTAGTGGCTGCGCAGTTGATAAACGGGATCTTTTCTAAGGATGGCAATTGCTCGACTACAATATACCTTTAACTGGGCCAATATGGAAATACTTAATTAATAACATTAAATTACGTATGAGCGTTGTTTTCTTTTGTGCAGGGAGCTGCTGATTTTAGATTAACACTTATCTGACTAACCGCCCGTCTATTTGTAATAATTTCACCCAATGCAATTACTAAATAACATAAAACATGTCCATCATGATGACCATTATGATTTTTAAAAAAACCTTAGGTTTCTCGCGGCCCGGGACTTAATCTTAGACGTCAGTCGAAGAGCTGTCTTTGTAAAGTGCGACAACAATTAACCAAACCCTAGCATGCTGGTTAAAATTATGCATGTGTTTAACATGCATCATTTTAACCAGCATGTTAGGGTTTTGTAAATGGTTTGAAATTTTCTTTCCTTTCAGCCATAAACTGCTGTATATCCTTCACTGTGCCTACAGGGGTGTGCTTCCATGTACCTGTTGTTTCAAGTCACTCGAATGAATCATTATGATAGATTAATTTCCAAAATAAAGTTGAAATCAGTGGTAATGGTAGTAGTGTATTATGTTACCCCTACCTTTTCAAGTTACTATTATTCCTACTTTAACTTTATAAACCACCTTTTTTACACGAGGAGACTTGTCCTAGCCTTTTCACAAACACTCTATTCTTAGCAATTACATTTCATAGCTTATCAATCCTTAGGTGTGTAGACACCTCTCTCTATAAGTAAAATAAAAATGTCAAACAGTCGGGGGTATTAGTGAGCCACGCTTACTTTGCAAGGAACGCATTCTAAAAAAGCAAAAAAAAACCCCAAAACAATGTGTACTACTGCAGAAAAAAAGATTTTATATATAAAAATCCTTAATTTGTTCAATATCAAACAATTTATTCAGCGTTGGGAGTTGTGCCTCTTTACACCTATAAGAGTGATTGAAATAATAACTTAGTACTGATTGTCGGACCTCGATTTTGTCGAGGTCTATGTTAATTTATTTAAGAAAAACGCTCCATAACCAATGATGACTAGATCACAAGACTATTGCGTCCCACCATATTTCACACACGCTCTATATTAGGTATTGTGGTTAGTTCTTGATGAATAGTATGTTTTGATTACAGACAAGAACAAATATTTTGGAACAATTAATGTAAAAGTTTCTTTTACTGATTGTAATAGTTAACAATCAATGTTATGGCATGTTCGTCTCGTGCAAATACAACAGACCTCGACCGGAAGTGCTTAATAATTTTATTGCACAGCAGTGTTGATGGGGTAGCGCAGTGGTTAGCACTGGTCGGCTTCAGATGAAGAGGTCTGGGTTCGAATCCCGCCAGGGGCTCGGCAAGTTTGTCTCTTGAAGAGAACTGTTGTACGTGCAGTGATTTTCAGGTGCAATACTCAGTGAATGTCAGTCCAGTATCATCCATTTTGAGCCAATGCTAGCAGGTTTCACCGCAATACATGGACAAATAATCTTGAAAACGGCCTTAAACCACAAATCACCTCTAATCACAGCAATGTTGGCTTCCCATACATATACTCCCATTCATTCTCTTCCCACATAGGTTACTCCCTTCAGATTTCTGAGATCTGTTCGAGATGGCCTGAATTTCTAGGTTCCAGGAAAATTCCATAGCGGGGAAAAGAGAAATCTAATACTGTATCCCTGCTTCTTAACCAATGAAAACTTATCTTTCAGTGGCCATGTCGACCCCTTGACTTTAAAGATCTAGGCATTTGTCTCTTTAGGGTCTTGCTTATTAGCATATGTCCTTCGAATAAATTATGTCTGATGCAAATAAAACAACAAAACTATTTTGGGTATTATTTCTCCCCCCGAAGGGTCGAGAGACATTGGTTTTAGCTGAGTTCCAGTCGGCGTCGGCGTTCCAATTTCGTTTCCGGAGCAGATCTCTAAAACTATGTGACCAATCATCACCAAACTTGGTATACTGTCTCTCCATATCGTGTAGATGTGCCTTTTGGGGGTTAGAGATTTTTAAAAATTTAATTTTGTATTTATTTCCATGGCAACGATTTGGACTTAGTCTATTTCAATGGTAGTGTTCGTTTCCGGAGCAGATCTCTAAAACTATGTGACCAATCATCACCAAACTTGGTATTCTGTCTCTCCACACCATGTAGCTGTGCCTTTTGGGGGTTAGAGATAATTTTAAAAAAAGGTTTTTTTTTTATTTCCATGCAACAATTTGAACTAATATTTTGTTTGCTACAACTGTGGAGTTATTTATTCAAGTTGAATTATACAGAGAACATTAATGGTGCTTTATGATAGTATTGTTTAGAGGTTTGGAGCATTTCAGGAAGGGGGAGACATCTGTTTTTACGGGTAAAAACACTTTCTAGTTTGTTTCCGATTTACCCTTCTTTATCTATCAGCATGCCTTGATTACTTGTTTTCACAAAATCAAATAGCTTATTTGGAGGGAAACACATTAAAGGAGGAAAAGTTAATCGTCCGATTATTTTATCATAAAGACGTGTCATTGGCAAATGTCACTTTTACAATGGCATCGCAGATTGCACAACTAGATTCAATTGCAACCAATTCAGGACACTCTGGAAATCTGAAGGGAGTAACCTTGTTACGACGTAAAATGTAATAAACGCTGTAAGATGTAGTAACTGCGGTAAATTGTAAAAAAACCCGGTAAGATGTAATGCTGCGGTAAATTGTAATACAAATGCGGTAAGATGTAATAAATATTAGTGCGGTAAATTGTAATAAGGGGGTGCGGTAAAATGTTACTAAAACGTGCTGTAAATTGTAACACAATATGCGGTAAAATGTAACAACCATATCTCATTTTTTAATAACTATATTTCTACTGTAACTGTCAATTATAGGACTCTTCTTATACTTGTAATACTATCTCGTAATCTTTAAGCTTATTCCAGTCTTCAAATATCTTAATAATCAGTTTATAAGAATATATCATGTAAAGATTAAATCCCAGTTAGTTTAACATACAATTCTGAATCTTTATAATTTTTGTAAAATAGAATGCTTCGTTTTCATTGCTAATAACTCCTTACAAAGTATAAGGTTTATATTATCAACAGATAAAATCGTGTTATTATTTTGCGAAATGCATATCTTTATACACGAAATGGTCCTCATGTTAAAATGATGTGGAAAAGAGATTTTTCAAAATGGCTTTTGGTTGTCTTAAATCGGTTTACCCCCAAAACTTAGACGGCCCATAACTTTGACAGACGTCCCAGTACTCAGACGAATCATACCCATTGATATAATGGACCTATCCCATAGACTAACGAGATAGACGGGTTGATTATAACTTTATGCAGGTAAAAGTGAGCAATATGTTCATAAGAGTAAGACAAGATACTTCTTTATTGTCCGTTAGTGAATTTGTTTCACGTCTGAGTGAGCATACATACAAATTATACATTAATTTATACTAAATACATGGAAACATTATATAACATATGCAATTAGTATGATGATGGAAACATTTACGTTTATTCAATAGAGAACTTGATTTTGGTATAAAATACATTTTACAACGTTTGGTTTTGCATGTCGGTACATTATACCGACGGCAGCAGAGTAACACTTCAAGACAGTCATGTAAAACATGTGAAAGATCACTTATAATTTTGAGCTAAATCTTGAGCTTGTCGTTCATGAAGTTCATCTAATGTCTTGAAGATTTGATTAGAAATGTTCTCTCCTTGTTTAATTATCGTTTCTTATTTGTTCCTATCTGTAAGTGACAGGGAGCCGAACAACATTGGCTAGAGAACATGAGTATAGACTGAACACAGGTGTTATAGAAAAGATCTTGATAGTTGAGTCAATGTGGAGATCGGAGCTTCCTGAAATGAAATGAAGGCGAGATTGTTTAGAAAGTATTCAAGATTTACTAATCCAGTCAGCAGACTTGGTTTTTACAAACATTGACAAAAGTATAGATCTGATTGTACAAGCAGTGTGTACAGCTGCTTCTGATATGAAAAACAAACTGGGAAGAAACGAAACCGACCTCAAACTTGGCATGATGTAGAATGTGACAAATTGAAAAAAGAAAGAAGTAGATATCTCAAGCCCCGTTCATGCGCCACTGTTTACATACATGTGCAGAAGTACACATATATGTATATTTACATAGGTATGTAAATGTTGCGCATGAACGCAATTACATACATGTGTACATTTGCATGGTATGCAAATTTGCACTGAGTCAAGAGGTAGTGCAAATGTATTTTTGCACATGTGCAATTTTGCACAGTATGCATATTTGGCGCATGAACGCAAATACTGATTTACACACATAAGCAAAGAGAGAGAGGGTACCGAATGATGAACATGATCATGACTGGTCTTGCACAGCCATCATGTCCTCTAGCAAGCATGACAAGAGCATATCCATGGCAGCAGGGAGGGGAAGCTACATGTAAATCACATATCTCATGATGATTATGGGAATTGTTAAATCAAAACCTACAATAGACTTGTATACAAGTTTCATTCAGGATCACCGCACGTATGGTATGAATAAGTGACTGAGAGACATTTAATCATGTTTTCAACAAAAGGATCAAGACATCCTATATTTAGATTTCATTCCGTCTCTTTACCTTTCCAAGATCTCAGAGTTTGCAAAGATACGAGCATAATATGCTCTTCCCAGCTAGCCCACCATAATACAAAATCACAGACAACGTGCAACACAATCGGATAAAACCCCTTTCGATTAAGATAGTCCCCATGATTCCGTGAAGGTACAATAATAGGGATGTGAGACCCATCTATGGACCCTAAACATTGTGGAAAACCCCAAATCTGCTCAGAATCCACCAGAACCTCCCGCAGTTCACCTCCTTTTGGAAACTTGATGACTTCAGGCGCCATCTTCTCCATCAAAGCATTGCAGACTCCTTAACACATGTCACAGCCGTAGATTTGGCAACACCAAAGAGACGAGCATCATTTCTATATTCAGCTGTTGTTGCAAACCAGTAGATTGTTATTGCTATTTGAAGTCTAACAGACATTTAATTTGTATTGGTCTGATTTTCCAGGGATTCAGACAGTTGTGCTTATATATAGATATAGTCAAAAGATTCTTGTGACATCCATTATTCATTTGTGAAATTTTAAACAACATGGTTCTTAGCATTCTCTTCCCTAAGAGGTTACTCCCTTCAGATTTTCGATCCTACCCTCTGTTGTTTTACGCTTGAAATCGGGGGCAGAAGGAAGTGTTCTGATTGGTTGCAATTGAATCTAGTTGTGCAATCAGCGACGCCGTTGTAAAAGTGTCATTTGCCAATGACACGTCATAATGATAAAATAAATGTATGGCCAACGTTTTCTCGTTTTCCTGTGTTTTCCTCGAAATATGCCATTTGATTTTGTGAAAACTATTGATCATAAACATACTTATAAATAAAGAAGACCAAATCAGAAACAAATACCAAAAACAGTTCACTTGTGTTATTTACAGCCATATTCCACAGACACATGCTAATGAGCAAGACCCTTCAGAGTAAAATGCCTATATCTCTGAAGTCACTCGGTCGACATGGCCACTTAAAGATGAGTTTTCATTGGTTAAGAAGCAGGGATACGGTATGAGATTTCTCTTTCAAACGCTAGGGGACTTTGGTTCTGCTCTCGATTTCAAGCGAAAAACAACAGAGGTTAGGATCGGAAATCTGAAGAGAGTAACCTCTGTGGGAGGAGAATGAGTTCTTAGAACTGTTTCTGTTCCTGCTATTACTGATGACCATCTATGTCATCATCAAAAAGGGAAACATCTCCTTTGTCTCCGCAGTACACCAGTGTCTACATGACCAGGCTTGCGCTTAAATGATGGAAACTGAAAATTTACCCTATCAAAATACAAACCATCAGATGGCGCATGAACGCATGGCAAATTTTTCATATGGACACCTGAGTATATTTACATAGTGTGTATTTTTGCATACGGTGCAAATGTTTGGCGCATGAACGGGGCTTTAGTAACTTATAATGCAAAAATGAAGATATATTTACCATGTTTTATGTATTGTACCTACATGTAAAACGTGGAGTAAAAGGAAAGTTTGCTATGGCAACAATACACCAGTCTGAAGACCGTCAGTACTCCCTTGGCAGTTCTAGTTATATTTCGACTTGCATATGCCGAATTGTTTAAATTGAAGGTTTTAGTCGCAAATATCAATTTGCCCGAGGTTTGGACAGTTTAGACCAGCTTCGGAAATGACCACCTAATGTCCAAATATGTGTCACGGTTTAAATTGTTTGAGTAAAACACGTGATAAATTGTATAGAGATTTGAGATTTGAAGTACGCCTGAAATATTGAACGTATGGTTATAAAAACACATCACAATAAAGTAATGTCAATTTTAACAACGAATTGTTTTTATATCAGTGGTAAAGAAGTATTCTGCAAAACGTCGTCAACAATCCTTTTAACATTAAAAAATACCCCAGCCATGAGCTAATGAGAAACACAGATATTTGGTTACCTGTTATACGGCAATACTTCAGTCGGAAAAGCATTAAAAGTAGTGGAAAACTTGAAAATATGTCCTATAGTAAACATAAACATTTAAACCATTGAAGATTAAGACTAGCATATAATTAAATATGGTATGTTGGATGTCTATATGTAATACGAAGACATGACAAGGAGATAAATGATAAATGAAATACAAATATGAGCTAGTATGCTGCTTTGAATCATTGTTTTTGAAGAACTGACTTGATGTATTTAAGTTTCACGAGTGACTTTATTTTATTTCTGTTCATATGCGTACATGTGGTGTTTACCAAGATATATATATGTTTCTGTGAAACTTTCAAACAACCTGTATCTGACAGATACTTTTTTCAGGTGGATTTGAATCCAATACTTTTGTGTTCCTTACTCTTATCAGAATCATTTCCGCGAAACGACCTCCCCCCCCCAGAATAGGGGTGCTTTAAAACAGCTTTGTGGCAGGGGCGGATGCAGCTATTTGAGATGGGTGTGGAATCAATGGTACGTGTATTCCGTCAAGTGAGGAAGGTTTAACTGATTGAAAAGCAAGGTGGTTAATTGTGGTCATATTGTTTTTTGTAATGAAAATGTAACTCTCATTTTACATTTCTAATTTTTATTATCCAATAAGATGAGGAAGGTGATTTGTATGTGAGACAGACAAACATAATTTCGAAACAAATCATTTAAAATTGAAATATGTTCGAGAATTAAAAAAGAATAGAACCATTAGTTCTGTAGATCATTAGAAATTACGTTATTCATTATTTCTAAGGACAACATTAACATAACAAATAACAAGGCATCGTCCAGTCATCAAGTTTAAAGGGTATAATCCAAATTGCATACACATTAATCCACATTTATGTAGATCTTTCATTCTTAGGAAGCAGATGCAAGTACAATTTAAAGTAGAGGCCTCACTCAAGCGACGAGTCTAAAACAGATACTATAAATGGCAAAGGTCAAGGTCGCCATGAAGTGTAGACGCATGTGAAACCTCTCCCGCACTATGATGCAGTTTATGTGACTTAAAACACTACTATGATAAAAAAAAGTGAGTAGCAGCATATGATATATGAACTGACTGACTTTCATAGTGAAATTGTTTGCCCTTCTACACACTAAAAAACGTCATACTCGTCATTTCTGTGAGTGAGATATATCTCAGTGCACACGTCGGCCATGTCACAAAGCAAAGTTCGTGAGACTGGACACTCGACTCGATCAACTCTCAGTTTGGAAGACATTAAAGAACTTATTTTAGCATCTGAAGATCGTATCACTGCTAAGATAGAGCGTACTGCTAACGATCTACAACATTCTATCGATAAAGTTGTCCAGGATGTTGATGAGTTGAAATTGAGAGTCAACGAGGTTGAGGCAATGGCCGACATGAACTCAGACGAGTTGGTCAAACTGACGCGTGGATTAAACACTCTTCAAGCCGATGTAGATCTTAAACACGGCATGATCCAAAGGACTCTAATCCAAAAAGAACTCCATGATAGAAGAAACAATCTTTTGTTCAACGGAATACCAGAGCAAGCACCATTTACAAAAGAGGACACGGAAAACACACTGAGGACATTTATGACAACAACCCTTGGAGTCTCCCAGGACGTAGCTGAAGATATCCAGTTTAAGGATGTTCACCGACTACAAAGACCACGGTATAGTGTTAGGGAACAGTCTGATACCAGACCAAAAACAATTATAGCTTCTTTTTCAAAAATGAAAGACAGAAATTTAATTTTTGACTTGAGAAAGAAGTTATACCAGACCGGTATGAATATTCAAACAGACCTCCCTCCCTCAATGAAGAAGATCAGATCTGTTCTTAACAAGCGAGCATACGAGATCAGAGAAAATGACAACTTATATACACGGGTGAGACCAAAGGGAATCGATATGGTTCTGGAAGTTAAGGGCCCAGATGAGCCGAACACCGCCTGGAGAAGGGTAAATGTACCAATCCCCAATGACCTAAAACAATACTGAAATGTAGGTGGTAAGAAAATATGAAATTACAATTCACTAATGATTGTCACAGACTAGATTATAAATGTGTATGAGCATTTGTAAGTAAGTACACTTTGATAAGAGCTATATATGGTAACATACCATGAGAATACATTCATATCTCTCTATTGTCTTCTAACAAGGAGTGTCATCAACTATAGAATGAAAATGTGTATGTGCATATGTATGTGTGTATATATTTAAGTACACACATACCAAGTTTTCATTTAATTACTATTTAAATTAATCAATATGGATACATTTCCACTTCATCCATGAACTGACAGTACTCTAATGGTTCACAAATATCAATATTTCAGTTAATACTTTTTTTAATGGACTCATGTGGATACAGTCACACTTCATCAATGAACAGCAGTATTGTAGTGGTGCACAAATACCATTTACAAAATTTCATTTACTTACAATTCATATGTCCTAATATAGCTACAAGTCCACTTCATCCATGAAGTGACAGTGATTCAATATGTCACAAATACAAAATTTATTTATCATTTAAATGGATGTATTTAGATTATGCTGTATCAATGGACTAGCAGTATTGTAGTGGTTCATAATCACCAATATTACAATTAATTATTAGTTAACTGGATTATTTGGATACAATCATATCATGAACTGGCAGTATTGTTATGGTTCACACATACCAAGATTTCATGTACCAAGTAATTACTTTTCATATTATTTAATATGGATACAAGTCCACTTCATCCATGAACTAATAGTATTATAATGGTTCACAAATAACAATATGTCACTTGATTAGCATTTAACTGGATCATTTGGATACAATCATACTTTATCCATGAACTGGCAGTATTGTTATGGTTCACACATACCAAGATTTCATGTACCAAGTAATTACTTTTCATATTATTTAGTATGGATACAAGTCCACTTCATCCATGAACTAACAGTATTATAATGGTTCACAAATACCAATATGTCACTTGATTAGCAGTTAAATGGATTTATTTGGATATAATTATGCCTTATTCATGAACCATCAGTAGTTTCATTTAATCAATATTCATTTTATAAGGATTTATTGGATATAAGTATACTTTATCAATGAATGGGTGGTATTGTTATAGTTCATACATACCAATATTTAATATATTCATTATTTATATGGAATAATACGGATACAATTTTACTTATACATCCATGACTAGCAGAGTAAAACAACCATTGAAAAGACTTTTAGTCCAGCAAACATTATTAAATACATAATACTTTAATATGTATGTAAGTGTAATTTTCATAAAGGATGTATATGGACTAAGTAATCAAATGTTAATTCCCTCCCACTATTTGACCTCACTATTTTGAAACATGAATAATGGATAATACTAATATTTCCTAAATAATACATATGGGAATAATTAACACAATGAACACATATACATATACACATGAACATCAAACATATTTTAAAATACTTACATACGCTTCCACGGCAATACTTATTCCATTTGCGAATTGACACATTATCCAAACAAACTCAATTACAACAGGTAACAAGGAGACAGGTAACATGCATTGACGCACGAATTGCATGCTCCGCACGTTCTCACACACACACACACTCAAGAGCTGTTACGACAAATCTAACACGGTTGCGAATCTTGAGATATCATCATTACAACATAAACTGCATCAACTTGCAGAGGTTAACTAGTTAATTTATTAACTATGACTAATCCAAAGTACATACTTTTTCTTTATCTTTGTTCACACTTGTTAACTACAAGAATTTTCATCTTATTATTTCATGTAAATACACCATTCAAACATGTTGCCCATCACACTGGACCAAAATTGTCATCTGCAATATGCCAATTAATTGATAATGGATAACAATCTAAAAATTTATTCTTCTAACTGTCAAGGCCTGAATAATAATAAGAAAAGAGTAGATGTTTTTCAAAATCTCAAGACTAAAAAAGCAAATATTTACTGTCTTCAAGATACACATTTTATACCTGAACTAGAAAATAAAATCAAAATGGAATGGTGAACAAAGCACTGTTGGATTAGTTCTTATAAGAGTAATGCTAGAGGCGTTGCTATCTTTTTTGAAGATAATTTTGAATTCAAAGTCATAAAGAAGAAACATGATAATGAAACCGGAAATTTTCTTGCGCTCAAGATTGAAATAAGCTCTGGTAAAACACTGACTATTGTAACCGTCTATGGACCAAATGATGATTCGCCGAAATTTTATGAACATATAATAGAAACTATAAAAGAATTCGATTCTGATCACTATTCACTCTGCGGGGATTGGAATTTAATACAAAAGCCGGAAATAGACTCGTTTAACTATAAACATGTAAATAATCCAAACGCAAGAGAGGTTGTACTCGAATTTAAACAGGAAGAAAACCTGGTTGACCCGTGGCGAGAATTTAACCAAAACAGTAAACGTTATACCTGGAGAAAATCAAAACCTATTAAACAGGCTAGACTTGATTTCTTTCTTTTATCAAGGAACTTAGAGAATTCAATTGTGAAGGTAGGTATCGACCCAGCATATCGATCAGATCATTCCGCAATCTGGTTAACATTAAAAATAAGTGATATCGAAAGAGGCAAAGGATTTTGGAAATTTAATAATTCTTTATTACATGACGAACATTATGTGAAAAGTGTTAAAGATATCATAAAATCAATTCTTGATCAATATCAAATAGGCCAGTTTGAAGATGGCAGTGTAAAATTAAGTATTGATGATCAGCTCTTTTTTGAAACTTTACTTTTAATGATAAGAGGTACTACTATAAAATATTCATCTGAAAAGAAGAAATCCCGAGAAAAAAATGAAAAGTTGCTACGTGATGAAATTGAAGAACTACAAACAAATATAGATACAATAGAAAATATCCAGACTAAAGAGGAGTTGTCTGAAAAACTAAAGGTAGCCAATGATAAACTAGAAACAATTAACGCGATTAAAACTGAAGGAATAATGCTTCGTGCAAAATCTAATTGGAAGGAGAAAGGTGAAAAACCAACAAAGTATTTTCTATCTTTGGAAAACAGAAATTTTCTTAATAAAGCAATATGTCAACTGGAAAAAAAAGGATGGAACATATGCAACGAAAACTAAAGATATCCTATTTGAGACCAAATCTTTCTTTATGAATCTATATACTAAACAGAACTGACGTTGATTTACAAAACATGTTTCAGAAATTGAACATCCCAAAACTAACAGAATTGCAAAAATTGGAACTGGAAGGCGAGTTAAGGTATGACGAAGTCCTTAATGCATTGAAAAAAATGAAAAATGAAAAAAGTCCTGGTCCATCAGGATTCACTGTTGAATTTTACAAATTTTTCTGGCATGATTTAAATAGATATCTCATACGATCATTAAACTATGGCTTCGGTACAGGCGAACTGTCTGTAAGTCAGAAACAAGGTTTGATAACTTGTATACCAAAGGCAGACAAAGCAAAACATCTTTTGAAGAATTGGAGACCTATTTCACTTTTAAATGTTTCATATAAAATCGCATCATCAACTATAGCTCATAGAATTAAATCAGTTTTACCAGATATAATCAATGAAGACCAAAAGGGATTCATTCCAAAGAGATACATTGGTGAATGTACAAGACTTATTTACGACATTATTGACTATTCAGAATGTATGGAAGTGCCAGGTTTGCTGGTTTTCATTGACTTTGAAAAGGCTTTCGATTCGGTAGATTGGACCTTTATTCAAAAGGTATTGGAATTCTTTAATTTTGGATCATCTATTAAAAAATGGATAAGCACCTTTTATAATGATATAAAGTCAAGTGTTCTTGTCAATGGCTACGGCTCTAGTTTCTTCAAATTATCAAGAGGGTGCCGGCAAGGCGATCCTATTTCTCCTTATATTTTCATTCTATGTGCAGAAATACTTAGCATCATGCTAAGAAGCAACACTGACATAAAAGGAATAACAATTGGTGATGTAGAATATCTCACGTCGCAGTTTGCTGACGACACTACTTTAATACTTGACGGAACCGAAAAAAGTCTTCAAAACGCCCTTCAAACCCTTAAATCATATTCAGAATTTTCAGGTCTAAAAATAAACCCTTCTAAAACACAAGTGATGTGGATAGGTTCAAAAAGATATGAAAAACGTGCTCTTTGTAGCAATTTGAAACTAGACTGGTCACAAACTTCCTTCAAAATCTTAGGAATAACATTTACTCACAATTTGGCAGAAATGGTTGAACGAAACTATAAGGATAAACTAAAAAATATAAGAATTGAAATGAAGTTGTGGCTTGCACGAGACTTAACGCCTTTAGGCAGAAACACAGTGTTGAAAAGTCTGTTGCTTCCCAAACTTAATCACCTCTTTTCATCATTACCAAACCCCAGCGAAGACATAGTACTTGAATTAAATAAACTTTGTTATAAATTCATATGGAGAAATAAACCAGATAAGATAACACGTAATGTTCTAACTAACACGTTGGAAATGGGGGGTATACGAGCCCCAAATATAAAACACATAATTATGTCACAAAAACTTTCATGGATGAGACGTCTTCATAACACTACAAACGTTTTAAGAACAAACATTTTTCATAAAAATACATCAACCTACTTACCAAACATAATACAAAAATGTGAGTCATATATTAATGAAAAAGTAATAACGGTGAGAACAAACGCTTTTTGGAGAGATGTACTAAAGGCATGGGGTAGATTTTTAACGATTAAAGGAAATAATATAAAAAACGCAAATGATATACTCACACAGCCTTTGTGGCATAACGCTAACATAACGGTAAACGGGAAACCAATATATGTAAAAAGACTGGCAAACGTCGGCATACACTATGTTAATGACATTATTGATAATCAGGGAAACTATCTTGATATAAATACTGTTACAAAACAGTTTGACGTGAAGACAAATTTTCTCGAATATGCAGGTATTATTGCAGCAGTTAAATACTACATAAAATCCCAAAACAAAGTAATAACCAGCAAACAATCGAATCCAATATTACCTTATTTTCTTGAAAATTTAATAGGTAATAAAACGGGATGCAGAGAATTTTACGATATACTGCAACTTGAAAATAAGAATGACAATAAACAAAGCTACCAAACAAAATGGGAAGAGGATTTAGATTGCAGTCTCACAGAAGATAACTGGACAATAATACACCAATCTCCTCACAAATGCCACACATCTAGTAACCATTTATGGTTCCAGTATCGTTTGATACACAGGATCCTACCCACAAATACGCTATTGACAAAAATGGGCTACAAAGATAATGATGCATGCGACTTCTGTGGGGAAAGCGCCGAAACTCTGCTCCACTTAATGTATGAATGCAAAATATCAAAACGTATCTGGTTAGAAATAGCTGATTGGATTGAGGTAAAGACACAATGCAGATTAAATTTGTCAAAAGAGATTGTTATTCTCGGATACCCTGAAAGCAGAAACAATGTTCTAAACCTGATTTTGATAATCATAAAATATAATATATTTAAAGCAAAACAACAAACCATATTACCAAACCTTCTGTACATGAAAAACGATATTCGCAACATATATAACATAGACAAATTCTCTGCGTATATTTCATGTAATTATTCAAAATTCATGTCATTCTGGTCATCATGCCACAAATTGTTCTCAACAAATTGAGTTAAAAAAAAACAAAGACCCATTTCTGAAATCATATAAAAACAAGTAATGTACATGTACATCCTAAGAATATTTATTACCAGAATTTAGAATTGTTCTTTAATTACATGTTTTTTGTCCATATCTCTTGTTTTCTCGATTCATTTCACTGGATTGAATATACTGTACTGTTGAGTTATTGCCTTACATGTTTGAATGTGTATGAACATGAACAAAAATGAATAAAGTTATAAAAAAAAATAAATGGCAAAGCATACAATTATGTTTGAAAGCTGGTAGGGTTAACAGCATTTGGTGTTACATTGGAACATTTGAACATTAAAGGGGTCATGAGTATTTCACCTATATCACAGCTGCTAGTATTATTGTAGGGAGAAAGCCTGCAGAACCAAGTGGCTATACATTGCGGTAAAATCTGCAAGCAGCAGATGGATCTAGGAAACCATGGGTCTTACTACGCTGAAATTCAGTGCAGCATTGCACACAAGCCTTACCATGTATAACTTTTGTCTACAACAGACAAAATTAATGCGCCCAAGGCGGCATTCAAACCCCGGACCTTTTGATCCGAAGCCGAACCTGCTGACAATTGCACTATCCCGCCCTCTATAGATAAAAAAATATTATACTTCTTTGTTTTTTGTTTGTTTCGGTATGGAGTCAACTTCTGAATCGTCTTGTAGTTGATATAAAACGCTATATCTGGACAAGAATTTTACTTAAACGTACACTGTCGGCGAAAAGAAACGCCTACCTAATTTTCCTTAAAATGAAAGATGAAGTAATTTCTGAAATATAATTAATGTAGTCTCAACGTTATGCCGAAACAATTATGAATATGAAAGTCCATTGAAATCGTGGAAATACTGTGATTCAAGTCAGTAACATTCATGAAATCCATGCCCAATAAAGACCGCTATTTCCGGTTGTTTCATCTGCGTACATCTGTTTCATGCGAATGCATGCCCGTATTGCTGATCGTTTAAAAAAAAAATGTTTCAAATGCTTTTCTGATCAAGCACTGATAGAAAACTGAACAATTTATCTTGTCTCATTTCAACAATCGCCATTCTTCTGTGACATGACCACTTCTGAAATTCAAATATATTATGCAGAAATCCTATTTATAATGCTAAACTGTTCACTATAGTTATAGTTTATAGTATACGAAATCTGATAAGATATCTGGTAGGCGTTTCTTTTGGCCGAGAGTGTATCTTTTGAAACTGAGGTGAGTTGGGGTTTAACGCCGCTTTCAAGAGTATTTCACTTATATCGGGACTGCTAGTATTATGGCAGAGAGAAAGCCCGCAACGCCATGTGGCTATGTATTGCGTTGAAATCTGCGAGCAACGACTGGAGCTAGTGAACCATGGGTGGTACTACGCTGATATTCAGTGTAGCATTGCACCCAAACCTTACTGCGTGTAAAACAGTTCTCTACTGCAGACAAAGTTGCCGTGCGGGATTCGAACCCCGGACATCTTTACCCGAAGTCGAAAGCACTGCGCTATCCCGCCCCAAATTTGAAAGTGATCTATTCAAATCACTTGCTAGGTTTAGATGTTTAGCACACACTTTTACAAAAAGTAGTACAAAAGCAGCGTTATAGTAACATAGTTGTATTCTTTTCTTGTTTATGGGTGATAAATGTAATTTAAATGCAGCAGACTATGAGTTACATTTTCTTCTAATATGCTCATACTTTAAAAAGTCGAGAAACCTTATACCTAATAATTTCTGTCACTATCCAAATCTATACAATTGTTATCATATAAAAAGGATTTTGAAATCACACTCAATATACTTGAAAAGAAACATGTAATATTTGATAGTATGCTTCGCTCACTAGTTTATAATTGTTTATATTTGTCAATGTCAAATCTAAATATCACACTGAATTGTATATGTGCTAAATAGTGTACTCTGGGCCATGCAGCCTCCAATACAGGTACTAAACTTAAAGGTTTAGCTATATCTATTTGAAAAGAAAGTTGTTTGTATGAAATTAGGCTCGCACACCAAAATGTACATTTATTGCAATATTTGTTTAAATCTACACTATTTTTGTAATTATACTCTGGGCCATGTGGTCTCAAATGCTGAATAAAATCAATCTCTCTCTCTCTCTCTCTCTCTCTCTCTCTCTCTCTCTCTCTCTCTCTCTCTCTCTCTCTCTCTCTCTCTCTCTCTCTCTCTCTCTCTCTCTCTCTCTCTCTCTCTCTCTCTCTCTCTCTCTTTGTGACGGCATTGACGGCGACCACCATAGATCGGCATGTCACTTTACACACGTGCACCAGAAGACCTTGAACTGGTAGAGTCTAAGTTTTTCGACTGCTCATTGGACATGTACCATGTGTACTGACCGCTGAACTTTAGTGTATGACTAATGTCCTTATGGCTGTGACAACGTCGGTTTGACATGCAACGTTACAGCTTTACAATGATTTCTATTTTCTCAAGGCTTGTCGCTGATTGGACAACTGTCAGACGGTCAACAGTGGCGTCTTAGATTGGTTTGGGATAGATTGTTGAAGCACCTCTCACAGAAGTATGCCAACGTTACTACCGATGCTTTTAAACTCCTCAAGTCTTACTGCTTAGTTTGGTTTTTTTTCCAAATGTTTTTATTCATTTCTCTTCAGCATGTGTACAATATACAAGTGTCGTTCAACACAGAGTTCGCGCAAGGTCGATGAAGCGCACATAAAATATGGACAAAATGTCTGAACATTATATCTCGAAGATATTGACAAAAGTTTTCCATTTAGTATGGAAAGAAGGCAGGGCATTGTTTTTACATGCAATAATTGTTTCCACTTTAAATACATCCTTGACAATATTTACAAAACCTTCTATGGATAATTTATTCTGTTTAATACTTGAGATATGGATATATTTTTTGGCTAATAGAATGATATGTGATGCTAATAGACTAGCTGAGCTGTTACAAAACAAAATATCTAGATCTGAGATGGTAATAACACAGTCTATAAGGTGACTGTTCATAAAGCGTTCAATTTTCTTCCAAAATTCATTTACATGAGTGTATTTTATGAAAACACTCTGGTTCAGAATCACAAAAAGAGCAAATATTTAAATCTATTATTTTCATGTGCAACAGCTCTCTTCTAGTGTAAATTGCTCTATTTATAAATCTGTACTGAAAATCTAAACGTTTCACATCCTTAGTACAGTTTCTGTACTTTTTAAACACATTTATCCATGTTATATATGTATATAGTTCATTCTGCCATTTTTTAGTGGGGTGGCATTAGCTATGAGTTTATCATAGAAGACTCTACTTCCCTTCCTTTGAGAATTTTGCTCAAGGAGAGGTTTTGTGTACACTTTTAATGGGATAAAAGGGTGTTTTTCCACATTTTGGGGATATTTAGAATGGTTCTGTTGTAATCAAGAATGGTTCCTTGATGCGATAAAATGTTTTTATTTCACTAAAAGGCAAAAAGTCATTATCACCCCAAATATCCCTAATTGTATGAATACATCTATTAAACCAACTTTCAATCAAGAGATTACTGTTTTCAACTGATGATTCAACCATAATGGTTCAGCTATTATTTCTTCTATATGATAAATATTGACTACATGTTGCTGTTTATAATATTTACTCCACAAAGTCAAGACTTCACTTCAAAAAGGATTATCGACCGCTATGTGTTTATCAATATGTGCACCCAAAATAAATATATTTTTAAAAGGAAATAAACTTGGATTGTTAATTGTGTTTTTATTTATATACCTCCTGAGGCATGTTAGTTTTAGTGCAATAATATAGGATCTGACATCTGTCATTCCCAGTCCACCTTCTTCATATTTTCTACATAAAGCAACTCTCTTTATTGTATTTGTTTACCATCCCACATGAAATTGTACATTATTTTGGTCATTTAGTTCAGAAATTATTTTGGTGGTGATGGCAATACAGAAAAAATATGGACTTAAGTTGATAACACAAGCGTTTTTAAGATTGTAATTTTCCCTTGTAGAGTTAGTTTTCTTTTTTTCCATCCAGCGAGAAGTTGGTTAATTGTTTCTAGTCTTTTCCTAGTATTAATTACCTATAAATCCTCCAAACTAGGGTTGAGATATATCCCAAGGATGTTAAAGTCACCTTCATGCCAATCTAAACTACTTTGAGAGCACATTCTCACTTTGCTTCCAATCATTGACCCAATCCAGATAGCTTTAGTTTTCTCAATGTTAATCCTGAGACCTGACATTTTATAAAAGGTATGTAAAGTTTCTAGAGCAGCATTTAGGCTATCTTCAGATCCATCTAAAAATAATTGCGTATCATCTGAATATTGTCCCATTTTATATTCTTCATTATTTATACAATACCTTTAATATCTTTATTGTTTCTAAACTACGAAAGCCTACAAGGGCCAAATTCAATGACAACATTTTTTTAAAAAAGTTGTAGTTTCAACTTTTAAAGGTGTAATTACAAGTTTAGATAGTTGTATATTCAAGTTTTAAAGTTGTATATTCAAGTTTTAAAGTTGTTATTACAACTTTTTAAAGGTGTAATTACAACTTTAAAAAGTTGAATATTCAAGTTTAAAGTTGTAATTACAACTTTAAACGATGTAATTACAAGTTCAGAAAGTTGTATATTCAAGTTTTAAAGGTGTAATTACAAGTTTAGAAAGTTGTATATTCAAGTTTTAAAGTTGACTAAGTAGATCTGATATATGACTTAGTAGATCTGTTATATGACTAAGTAGATCTGATATACGACTAAGTAGATCTGATATATGATAAAGTAGATCTGATATATGACTAAGTAGATCTGATATATGACTAAGTAGATCTGATATATGACTAAGTCGATCTGGTTTATGACTAAGTAGATCTGATATATGATAAGTTATATCTGATATATGATAAAGTAGATCTGATATATGACTAAGTAGATCTGATATATGATAAAGTAGATGTGATATATGACTAAGTCGATCTGATATATGACTAAGTAGATCTGATATATGACTAAGTCGATCTGATATATGACTAAGTAGATCTGATATATGACTAAGTCGATCTGGTATATGACTAAGTAGATCTGATATATGATAAAGTAGATCTGATATATGATAAAGTAGATCTGATATATGACTAAGTAGATCTGATATATGACTAAGTAGATCTGATATATGATAAAGTCGATCTGATATATGACTTTTAAAACTTGAATATATAATTTTTAAAACTTGTATATACAACTTTTAAAATATGAATATACAACTTTTAAAACTTGTAATTACACCTTTACAAGTTGTAATTACAACTTTTAAACTTGAATATTCAACTTTTTAAAGTTGTAATTACACCTTTTAAAGTTGTAATTACAACTTTCAAACTTGAATATACAACTTTTAAAGTTGTAATTACAACTGAGTTTGGCCCTTGTAGGCTTTCGTACTAAACATTGTTCAAAGAAGTTCTGCCACAAAAATGAATAAATATGGAGATACCGGGTCCCCCTGTCTACAGACGCGTTCATTAGGAAAAAAGGTGGAGAGATGCCCGTTTTGGGTAACACATGAGGTTGCATTTTTCATCAATATATGTATCCATTTAATAATGTTGGGGCCAAAGCCAAATATTTCAAGAACTTCTATAATAAAAGCTTTGGAAACTGTGCCAAATGCTTTCTCAAAGTCAATTAGAATCAAAAGGCTTGGTTTGTTTCTCTTTTTAAGATCAAACATAATATCATACATCAATCTGACATTGTCACTTATACACCTACCATATATATATCCTGTCTGATCCGGATGTATCAAAATGTCTTTTCTAATCTATTTGCAATGCAAGTGCTGATAATTTTATACAAAGTATTTAAGAGTATAATTGGGCGCCAATTTTTCATATATCTTCTATCTTTATTTTGTTTTGGAATACAAGTTATTACACATCTATTGATGGTGTTAGATAGCGCATCTTTATCATAGACTTCCTGAAGATATCTATAAATCCATGGCTTAAGATCTTTCCAAAACCATTTAAAAAATTCAATTGGAAAACATCTAGGCCTGGGCTTTTGTTATTTTTCATGGCCTTGACTGTTTCAGATATCTCTTTACTATCTATAGGTTCATCTTACTTATTTGCAAAACAGCCATTCAGTGAAGGAGTATTAATAGTGTTTAAAATCTCTTGTGTTTCACATTCAATGTCCTCAAAAGCATACAGCTTATGGTAAAACTTGTCTTGTTCATTAAGAATATCTTTTCCATCCATCAAAATTTCCTCCTTTTCATTAATTAGAGAGTTAATAAGTTTACTTGTATAAGTTCTGTTATCTTAATGACAC